>CANUEP010179039.1:0-33746 GCA_947857235.1 Jatropha podagrica | reverse complement strand
ACTATAGATAGTATGTATATGTATTCTTCTGTTTGTTTATAGCAAATATATGCATGATTAATGCCAGTTTTTATCTAATAACAAGCAATGCATATCAGAGATGTCTTTGCAGCTTGTAATTCTTCTGTTATTGTTGTAATTTCCATTGTAATATTGAATATTTATCCATAATTATTCTTCTCTTTATGCTTGGTACTGTCCGTCCCAAGCATATGTGTGTTATTTTTTAAAAATTTACAATCATTTTAATTGTTTAAATGAACAACCAAATAATAAATAATTATTTATTGAAAGTTGAAATTTGAAATTTGCCAGGCAAAATGAGAAATTATTTGACATGATAATTATAACCTTTGTTTGTTTCTTTTTTTTGTTACTCTACATTTAGTTTACAGGAGAGTGTTGTAAAAAGAAAAAAAAAAAAACTCAAAAAGCCAGTAACTTACAAATTACCAGTGTAGAAGAAAACAGAAGGCTTCTAGTCAACAAAGCCGAAGTTTGATAACCTTCACTCCTCTTACCTTCACTTCTCTCTTCTGCAACATGCTTTCCTTCCCCAGAACAACTAACCCATACATGGCAAGACAAACCGTTTTGTCTGTTTTAGGAAAAATTTTGAATCTTCTTATTCAAGAATCTGAGTCATTGCTTGAATTTGAAGATCAATTCCAATGGATCGAAGCCCAGTTGCGACAATATGCTGATTTGTCGGAGAATGTGTTGTCCCGATATATATTAATCGAGATTATGTATGACATTGAAGATTTCATTGACGAGTTGATAGTCAGATCTGCCCAAAGGAGGAGAAGAGAAGCTTTCATTCGCTGTATTTTGAGCCTTGTTGATCTGCCAAGACAATTCTTTTATGTTTTGGCACTCATCGACTTGACAGATTCTTATAGATTCTACAAGAAATTGGAACTGATCAAGGTTAATATTTCCAGAATATTCAGCGACTTTTGGCGATCTGGTTGTTGGCATAATACCTTTAGCCCATATGATTTGGACATAGGCACGACAATTGTTTCGCCGGTAATTTCCAAGTTTGAAGCCTTAGCTACTAAGAGACAGCTCAGGCCTGCAGTTAGAAAGCAAGCCAGGTGGTTAAGAGATGAATTCAAGTCCTTGAAGGTCTTTCTAACAGATCTTGAATCACGAGAAACACTGAGTGAAAGGGGAATGTCATGGACGGAAGAACTTTGCGATGTTTGTTGCTCCACTGAGAATGTTGTTGGGCTCTTCTTGACTAAAAATGAGAAAGGTAATCCCAAAAGCTTAGTTTGGTCTGCTCATAAATTCATTTCCCAACATAATCTTGCCCAACAGATGGCTCGAATCCAGAATAAAGTCTCTGATATTTGTAAAAGAAGGTATGAAGCCATTCATCGAGGGCCAGGGCATCACTGGTCTGGTGATATAAGATTACCTTCTTCTTTTGCAGAGCAACTTGATACTGATATAGTTAGCTTTGAAGAGGATGTTGATGCACTTACAAAACAACTACTGAAAGATAATCCCCGCTGCCTCACCGTTTCAATTGTGGGTGTTAAAGGCATTGGCAAGACAAGGCTTGTGAAGTTCATATATGAAAGCCAGATTATTTTAGACAATTTCCCTCGCCGGATTTGGGTAGATGGATCAACTGCGGTTTGTGTCATGGAAAATATATTTTGGGAACTTGGTTATAGAAACACTTCTAAATTATATTATGATTTCAGGAATGACACAGAAGAAAGCTACAAAAACAGGGTGAGGCAGATGGTTAATAATTTATTTATGGATAAGAAGTGTCTCATTGTTGTTCATGACTCAAATGCAATGGAGTTTTGGCGAGAAATGGGAACAGCATTCAGAGACATATCAAATGGGACTAGAATAATTTTTGTTGTCCGAGGCTTATCAGAAGCTCCACCACTCACTGAGACTAACTCTGCTTACAGACTGCATCTGCGAAGCAATGATGAGAGCTGGGCATTGTTCACACATGCTTTGAAAATAAAGATCCCTCCAGAGCTAGAGCAAAATCTGAAAAAACATATTTTAAGAAAATGTGGGGGGTTGCCTAAGGTGATTGTGAAATTAGCAGAATTACTGTCACATAGAGAAGCAACTCTGGAGGAATGGTCAACGGCACTTGACCGACTAAATCAAGATGAAGATCCTTGGTCAACAGTCTTGGAAGAGATCAACAAATATTTGCCTTTGTATTTGAGGCGATGTCTCTTTTATTTTGGATTATTTCCTTTGGGTTATAAGGTTCCCGCAAGAAGATTGATGGCATTGTGGGTTGCTGAGGGTTTGGGGCGCCAAAAGAATGATGACAATTCCCCTGAAGATGCTGCGGAGGCGTGTTTGAGAGAGTTGATCAGTTATAATATGGTTCAAGTGACAGAGAGAAAATCCAATGGGAAGGTTAAGACGTGTTCCCTACCAGAAGCCCTGCGAGTACACTGGTTTGCAAAAGCCAAGGAAGCTAATTTTCTCAGAGGTCACAATGAAAACACTTGTGCGATACGTCGGGTTGCTGACCATCTTGATCATAAAGTTCCCATGTTTGAGCACATTCATGGTAATAGCACCACTTCCCTTAACTCTTGTTATAGAGATACTGTCACTTTTATATCATTTGATACTCGAGAAGGAAGTAGAGCAGGACAAGATATAGGGAACTTTCTTAATCGATGCATCTCTAGCAATTGCTTCTGTTTCTTATGGGTGCTGGATCTTGAAAATGTTTACAAGCCAAAATTGCCCAAGGCAGTAGGTCAGCTCATTCACTTAAGATACCTAGGCTTGAGATCGACTTATCTGGAGATGCTTCCCATGTCCATTGACAAATTGCTAAACCTTCAAACGCTTGATTTGAAGCGCACTTGCATCAATACTCTCCCCACAACTATCTGGAAGATGCAAAAACTAAGGCATTTATTCTTAGATGAGAGTTTCTGCAGCATATTTTTCCCTCCACAAGAACACAACTCTCTAATGGACCTTCAAACATTTTGGGGTGTATTCATTGATGAGAATAGTCCAGTAAAAGATGACCTAGACAGTTTGTTAAACATCAGAAACTTGGCATTGAAATGCAAAATATCAGCCCCATCTCAAAAATTTGCGCTATCGGCGCAACTGAGTAATGTGGCGAATTGGGTTCTGAATCTAAAACTCCTTCAATCTCTGAGGTTGAAGTCATTTGATGAATCAGGTCAGCCATGGGATCTACATTTGCAGTCTTTGTCAGGCAATGCGGAGCTTTCTGATATATATTTGGTCGGAAAGCTACAGAATCAAGATCTTATATCTAAGTTTCCCCAAAGCCTCACTGAACTCACCTTGTCTGCTTCTGGAGTGATCGACGATCCAATGCAGACACTGGACAAGCTTCCCAACCTTAGGATTGTGAGATTGTTTTCCAGATCATTTTTAGGAAAGAAAATGCTTTGCAAGTATGGAGGATTTCCTAAACTTGAAGTCCTCAAGCTCTGGGAGCTAGAGCTATTAGAAGAATGGAATGTGGAGGAAGGAGCATTGCCTAATCTGAAAAAGTTGGAGATTAGATCCTGCAAAAATTTAAAGATGCTTCCAAATGCACTGCGATGCATTAAAACCCTCAGAGAAGTAAAACTAACAAAAATCCCAGTGTTATCATCAAGCCTAAAAGATAAACAAAATGAAGATTGGAATAACATTGCGCATGTTCGCCATATCTGCATAGAAGATTGATAATCCAGAAAAGAACTTCAACTATGGATACCACTTCAGTTTAAATGCCAAGAAGATTCTTATTAAAGTGTTTGGAATTCAAGTCACCCAAATGAAACACTTTTTCGTCTTTTTCATTAACTTCAACTATCTTCTGTATCTAACCCGAATGCATAGTTCAATGGTAAAGAACACTTATAAAATTGATATCTCTGAAACGTAAACGAAGTATCAAAACATATTCATTTAGTTTTTGGTTCCAAAAGTAAATCCATCTATTAATCGAACTAATTCTTTAAATTAAAATTTTTGATAGTGATCCTTAATTAGTTTTTGCAAAAAGATTTAAAGTACCAATTTAGTAAAATGCATATAAATTGCAATACCATATTTTTTATTCCCCTCCAAATCTCTTTAAGAATTACTTTATTCCTATAAAAAAAAATTGCTTTATTAATATACAACATAGTGGATTCCAATTGTTAGAAAGACTTTGATGAAGTCTCTACCTATATAGTTTTTTAATCATTTGGTGCTCGACTGATTGATTAATTTGAATTTACGCTAAACATGTCTGTAAAAGAGGAGAAAGCGCTCCCTCTCATGTGTTTAAAAAAATTACATATTCAATGTCGAACTCGAGAACTCTGTTTTTTTTCTTTTTTTTGTAGTGATAAACCAATTATAGAGAAGATTCCAAGTGATTTCGTAGAATTTTAGTACAGAAGAAAAAGAAGACTTCAAAGTGAATAAAGCCAAACTTTCATCACATGCCCATCTCATATCTCAAATATCAATGAAAGCAATGCATTGGCTTATTTTTTTATGGGTCTTTAGGGTTGGATTTTGTACTATTTAGGAATGATTTTATTGAATTTCTTAATAACATCTCAAGAAATAAAAGTATTCCTTCTTATTATTAGTTAATTAGATGAGTTTTACAAAGTAGGCTTCTCTTTTTTTGGTATTTTCTAATTGACAATTTAAATCATTTATTCAATTTTTTTAAAACCTAAAATCTAACAATTTTAAAAAGTAAAAAGCAAAAAATAAATAAATAAAAAAGAATAAATCTTTATTTGCTTTATTGGGTTATCGACAATTTTATTATTAATTAATCACATAAATACGGATTAGGGAACATATTCAATTATTATATGGATATTTCAACTTTTAGAAAATAAAAAATAAAAAAAAAAACTTTTATTATATGTGCTTTTTGAGCATGCGTTCTATTTTATTGAACGGTCCATTGGCTCCTTATTTCTTTCACATCTCATTTACTCTTTTTAGCTTTTACTATATTCAATGAACATTAAAAAGCTAAGCTTCAATTTGTAATTTTGTTCCAATTTTACTAATTAAATATTTTTAGAAAATCAATTAATTCGGTAAAATTAAGTTCTAATCGAATTTTTAATCCACTATACTGTTTTAGAATCGGAATCAAAAAGAGAAAAAAAGAGGAGAACAGATATATCTTTCCACTAGAAACTCGAAAAGGAATTAAAGTCAATAATTTCTAATTACAAAAGTTTTGTTTCTATTATGGGAATTTTAAATATAAAATAAATTGAAAATGTTTTTTTTTTTTTTTTCTTTTCAGTAAATTGGCAAGTAAGTTATGTCCCTCTTCTCTTTTTCTACTGAACCCAGAGAGAGGAAGTGGGAATGGAAATTCGGTCGTTTCTCATTGGTCAAATCTTCTATAAACAGAGAAACCTATTCATATATTACACACTCCATTTCTTCTCTTAAGTGAATTTTCGTATCCTTCTTTTATTCGTCGTCGTCGTTTCATCTATCAGATGGATCGGAAACTGGTTTCTTCGCCGGTGCTTTGGAAACTTTCCGATCTGCTGGTCAACGAGTCAGTTCCATTTCTAGGTTTAGAAGATGAGCTCGAAAGCATCGAAACTAAACTCAGAGATATTGTTAACTCTGAGTATTTCGATTGCAAGAGAGACCTTGCTTATGACATTGAAGAGGTAATTGATTTCTTACTAGAAAAAGCAGCTCAAAATACCCAAAAAGGAACCCTAATTCAATTTTTTTCCACTTTCGTTGATTCTATCGATCAACGCAAGCTTAGGAGGAAATTGGACCGTATCCGACTCGAAATCTTTCGCTCTACTGATAAATTAAGTCGCCGGAAAGGAGTTGAGCCATGGCCTAATACTTCTTATTCGTCTTCTTCAGTGGGGAAGCAACTTGATGTGGGTGAGAGTATTATGTCCCCTGTGATAAGGAAAGTTATTGCCTTGGCCAGTCATAAACAAATCAGTCGTTCTGTTAGAAGACAAGCTAGATGGGTAAGAGACGAAATGAGATTCTTGCATGTTTTTGTTAAGGACTTGGAGTCTAAAGAGTTGAGAGGAGAAGAAATGGCTTGGATGGAGGAGGTTTCCTTGTTTTCTCGCTCTGCAGAGGATGTTATTGGGTTGTTCTTGTCTAAAAGAGAAGAAAGCAACAAGTCTCTTTTCACGAATCTTGGTTTGGCTACTTCCAAATTCAAGTCGCAAAGGAAACTCCGGCGAGAGATGGATCAAATGAAGAGTAAAATTCAAGAAATCATCAAAAGGTTTGGTAAACTCCCACACCAAATGTATATTCCACCGCCAAGGTTTCCTCCAAATTTGGCGCCACGACCTCCTATTCCTTTCCAACCCAACTTTCCTGGTCGATTTGTTCCAAATATACCAGGCGATGCTACTTCATTGTCTTCTTTTGATGATGACGACTTTGATGATTTTGATGAAATAGATGATGGAACTCCACCGGCTACTGACGAGCAAGTTCAAGATGCTGGTGCTTTTGATGGCAATCTCGGTGCATCATCATCATCTTCTTCTCGCCGGGCTGAGATACCTGATGCTCCTATCTTCGACACCAATATGGATGATATTATGGAGATGTTGCTGAGAGATGATCCAAATTGTCTTACTCTTTCAATTCTGGGCATGGAAGGAATTGGTAAGACAAAACTTATTAAGTCAATTTATGAAAGCCCTGCTATTATAGATCGTTTCCCTTACCGTGTTTGGATTAGTTGGGTGCGTGACTCAAATATCAACCGCGTTATGGAACAATTAGTTGGTGCTCAGTATTTGAATATTAGACTTGTAAACGGGGATTGGGATGATTATTTATGTAGGCTTAGGCGATTGCTGAATGATTTCTTGATGGATAAGAGGTACCTCATTGTTATTGATGGGTTGTCCTCAAAAGTATTATGGAATCAACTTGGGGCTGCATTTGATGGCCTATCAAATGGAACTAGGGTAGTTTTCACTTCGTCCAAATTAGGAGTGACTCCAGAAAGTAGTGAGAGAAATTTCACTTACAGATTGCAATTATGGAGCGATGATGACAGTTGGGCATTGTTTGTTCGTTCTTTGAATGTAAATATTCCCTTAGAGTTGCTAGAAATGAAAAAGAAGGAAATACTGAGAGTCTGTGGGGGGTTGCCAAAGGCAATAGTGAAACTTGCAGAACTTCTAGCAAGGGAAAATGTATTTCCAGAGGATTGGTCAAGGGTGATTGACAAGTTCAATAAAGATAAAGATGAAGGTTCTTGGTCGGGAACCTTGCAAGAGATCAACAAGAATTTGCCATTGTACTTGAGGAGATGTCTTTTTTATTTTGGATTATTCCCTGAACACTTTGAGATATCTTTGAGAAGATTGATTGGATTGTGGGTTGCAGAGGGTTTTGGGCACCAAAAGAATGATAAAGAGTCTCCAGAATGTGTTTCTGAGAAATGTTTGATGGAGCTGGTAAACCGGAATATGATCCAAGTGACAAAGAGGAAGCTAAATGGAAAAATCAAAGCATGCCGGTTGCCTGATGCTCTGCGAGTTCACTGGCTCTTAAAAGCCAGAGAAGCTAAATTTCTGCAAGATAATGGCCATATTGGGGACAATTTGTCCACCAGCAGTGGTATAATACACCGACTTGTTGACCATCTCGACTGCAGACATGCCAGTTTTGATCATATTCATGGAGACAGCACTGCTTCCTCATCTCTGTATGCTTGCTACAGAGACACTGTTTCTTTTCTATCCTTTGATGCTCGAGAAGGAAGCAGACCTGGAGAAGATGTAGGTAATTTTCTTCAACGATGCATCTCTAACAAATGTTTCAGTTCTCTATGGGTGCTGGACCTTGAACAGGTGTACAAGCCAAAGTTGCCCAAGGCAGTGGGCCAACTAGCTCGCTTAAGGTACCTTGGCCTGAGGTCAACTGACCTGGAGATGCTTCCTTCATTCATCAGCAAATTGCTAAACCTTCAGACACTGGATTTAAAGCACACTCACATCAATGCGCTCCCAAGTTCAATCTGGATGATGAAGGAATTGCGACATTTATTCCTGGATGAGAGTTCTGGTTGCACATTTGCACCTCGACCAAAAGACAGCTGCTTAGTGGATCTCCAAACACTCTGGGGTGCATTTGTAAATGAGGATACCCCAGTTATAGGTGGTCTGGACACATTTCTGAACATCACAAAATTGGGTCTTACATGCAAGAAAGCGGAGCTGTCTCAGTCAGAGGCAATGTCCTTGCAACTGGATGCTGTAGCAAATTGGGTTCTCAAGCTAAATCATCTTCAATCTTTGAAGTTGAAATCATTTAATGAATTGGGTCAGCCTTCAGATCTACAACTAGAGTCTTTGTCGGGTCACTTGGATCTCTCTAGTATACATTTGGTTGGGAACCTAAAGAATCAGTATCTTGTGTCAGAGTTCCCACAAAACCTAATTGAACTCACTTTGTCAGCATCTGGACTTGTAGAAGATCCAATGCAAATATTGGACAAGCTTCCAAGCCTCAGAAATTTGAGATTATTTTCTGGGACATTCACTGGGAAGAAAATGGTTTGTAGTTCTGGAGGATTTCCTAAGCTTCAAGTCCTCAAATTGTGGGAGCTAGAGCCGCTAGAGGAGTGGAATGTGGAGGAAGGGGCACTGCCTTGTCTAAAATGCTTGGAGATCACATCCTGTACAAATTTGGAGATGCTTCCTGATGGATTGCCATATGTTAAGACCCTGCACAAATTAAAATTAACAAATGTGCCTCTGTTGTCAGCAAGGATCAAGGATAATCTGGGTGAGGATTGGGATAAAGTTGCTCATATACTGAATGTATATACAGAAGATAGATAATGCTGCACAGAAAGTCAAGTACCACAAAGTGTGTAGTCTTCTTCTTATACGATTTTTTATTATAGTAATTTACTCATTTCATTTTGTCTAGCTAGCAACCATTTTTCTATGATTAAATTGCTTGTTAAGTTAACAACTCCAATTATTTGTTTTGAAGGGATTTGTCTGAAGCTGCATGCCGAGCTAATCATTGGCAGTTCTTTTGATTCAACTGAAGGTCTTCTTCTAGCTTCTACTCTTTTGCTTAATGTAAATAGTAAATATGCGGCGAACAAAATCACCGTTTATATATATAATATTAACAGGGGCATATGAAATGGTGAAAAATGGTGCTAGCTAAGATGAATTTGGATGAAAATTTTGTGGACTTGTTGATGGTTCTTCGTGTAATATGTCATTTTTTGGCTATATTAGTCAGCTTCAGCCATATAGTAGTTTGCTAATTTGAAGCATGGCTCTTGCTGCTATTGATTTTGTCGAGGTTAGCATCATTGTCACCATTGTAATTTCATTTTGGTGGTTTCCAAAATTTCATTGTTGCTTGTGCTAGTATTCCTCGTTTAACTTTTCCCTGAAATTTCAATATCATTTACTTCTTACCTGTGGTTTTGGTACTTAATTTTTCATTGTCTTTAATACAGTAATTAAGGCGTTTTTCCTGCTTAAACAGCTAACTGCTAATGTTAGAATTTGGATTCAATTAGCTTGAAGTTTGAATTTCAATAAGGCAGAGAAAAATCAATTGGACATTAACTGGATCAAATGAAAAAAATTTTTCAAAAAAAAAAAAAAAAAAAAAAAAAAAAAAACAGAGAGTGTATAGCAATATCAACCCAACATTTAAAGTAGTTTTTAGCTTTCATAATAATTTACGAATAATTTTTTATCACTTATTTTTTTACAAATTATAAAACTGAAACTATTTTTACTGAACATTTGTATTTTAAAAATTGTCATATAAAATATTAACAATGCTGATTAGTTTTTCTAAGGAAATATTAATTATACATCCAAATAAAACTAAAATAAAAAAACTGTAATTATGTTTTAGTTCATACCTTTGTTGGTAAATTGAAAATTGACATACTTATATGTTTTTATATATATTTAAAATTTTTAAAAAAGAGACAAGTCAAGTATTTACAGAAAAACCTCCTTTTGCTTTTCTTTCCTTTCCTTTTCGAAAGAAGCTTTACACTTCGTCAAAGCTCACATAATTTAATTTTTTAGTTATATAAAAATTTTAAGATTAACATTTTTCATTTTATTAATATAAAAAAGTTAAAATTTTTAATTTTTAAAATATAATATATAATAGGATAAAGCTTCCAGGTTTTATTAATTAATTTATTTATTCAATTAACTAATGAATAAAAAAGAGGGAAATTAAATAAAAATGCCAAATTTTAATTACCAAGGCGGCCCCAACCAGCAGAAGTTAGTAGAGAGCCTCTATGGTTGGTTAGAATCGCACGTAAAGTCAGGCTGTCACCCGACACCGGTTTACCCAGTAAATTTTCCTTGCAGCCTGTCATTACTGGAATGGAATCGTCCTCTGTTTCACCAGTTGCCGGTCAAGACAAAATAAGTAATTTACAAAAAATGAAGCTAATGAAAGCTAAAGCTGCTTTAAACCCTGATTCCTGTGATCTAGTTGTCTATTTGTTTTCAGGGTTCTTAGACAATTCTGATTTCTCAGCAACCCTTTTCTTCCCTGCAATAAAAGGTTTGGGCTTGTTGGCTAAATTTGATTGGCATTTCTTTCTTTGTGATTTTTTATTTATTAATTGATTGTCTTTTTCCCTAAAATCTAGTAAGGTTTTGGCAGCTTCCCTTTACGGGTGTATTGCCATATTGAGACTCACGTCTTTGTTTTCTTTGTTATAAGGTGGTTTCTTGGTGCTGATATTGCTAATTTGCAATTTGCTTAATTATTTGCTGGGTTTCTCCTTTGAATTGTTAGTGTAATTCCCTGCAAATGTATTTTTTGTTACAAAATTCTTTTTGGGTTTGTGGTAGTTTATTTGGTTGTTTTGTTTTCTGTATAATTATGTTGCATGTTTGTAATGTTTATTGGTAAAACGGTTGGATTTAGAATTTCTTTTCTAGGTTCTGTTTGGAAGAACATCAGGTTCTCATACACACAGGGTTATATCTAACTACATAAAACTTATCAAGTTCTTGATGTTAAACTTTCTGAGTTCAAAACAGCCTCGAAGAACTTTTCTCAGAAATTTAGTAATGTTGAGGTTTTAAAAGAGTGACTTTTTTAGTTATTTGATAGGTGTAAGGTTGATGTTTTTGCTTTATTCATGTTATCTTATGACAAAATAGCTCTGTTTTACAGTTGGTTCTGTAATATATAACATACTATGAGATTGTTTCTTCCCTGCTATTGAATTTATTTTTTTGATGAATTTCCACATCGTTTTTATCTGTAGATAACCTATTTTTGGTGGGGTTATCTATTGTTGATCCAGAAGGGAAAGAAGCATTTCTTCATTTTACTTCCCTTTGATAATCCTATCAAGGCGTTGAGGATATTTTGTTTGTCTTCTATGATTTATTATTGTTTTTATGATTAATAATTTTTGTTACAAACTCCAGTACTGGATAAGGTCAAGAATTTTACTCATACTCTGATTGTTAGATTGTTACTTTGTGCAATCTTTTCCATCTGTTTGCTTTTCTTTTTTGTAAAAAGAAAGAAAAAGAAAAGTAATAAAGGGAGAGTGGGGAATATGGTGGTCCTGTATGTGGTTTTATGTCAACCAACAACCAGGCATTTTTCTTTTGCAAAACCTATGGTGATAGATATCAAACAAAAAATTTGGCAGTAACTAAATGAAAAAGAAACAAAAGAAGCAATTTGTGTTCTAGTTTTAAAAATGATTTTCTACTTTGCCCTGTATTAGGTCTCTCAAAAAGAGGCCATTTTGACTTGTGGAATTGTCTTGAAGGAATCACGAGTTATAAGCAACTGTCAAAATGCTTGTTCTCATAATCTGCATTTTGTATACTTTCTTCTATTCATTGGTCATATGCTGCCTCCTAGCTTTTGCACAACCGATTGGGTAGTACTAGTTCATGTATTTTTCATTATTTGTTTTGCTTTTGGTGTATCTGGTGAATGTTTTGAAAGAGGTCTGAGTGTGTTGTTGAATATAAAACACAAGACAGTATAACAAATACAAGACTAGAGTTCATTCATGTTGCCTCCATTGCTTATTTATTATGACCATATGATTATCTGATGCGTCTATTTCAAACAGGAACATATGGCCGGTCCTGCTGACAGAAGTGAGTGTGGTTGGATAGAGAGAATCAAATCAGAGGGAGCTGTGCCCCTGCTCGAGCCAGATAATTGTCCAAATGGTTGGGCTTCACCTGCTGGAGACAAGTTCATGGTTAGAGGACCAGATTACTTGACAACTAAGGTTAAAATCCCTGCAGAAGAATATCTTCTAAAGCCTCTTGGTTTTGACTGGATTAAAGGTTCTACTAAGATTGGGGAGGTTTTGAAAAATCCAAACTGTCGTGTGAGAAAGGTTATTGATGATGAGTTTCCAACAGGTGATAAGCCTTTCATTTGGGCATTCAATCTACAACTTCCTAGTAAAGATAATTATAGTGCCATAGCCTATTTTGTTTCCAAAGGACCAATTCCAGAAGGATCTTTGATGGATCAGTTCTTGAAAGGGGATGATGGGTTTAGAAACTCAAGGCTTAAATTGGTAGCCAACATTGTCAAAGGTCCCTGGATTGTAAGAAAGGCAGTTGGAGAGCAGGCTGTATGCATAATTGGTCGCGCCCTTACCTGTAAATACTGTATAGCCGATAATTTTTTTGAAGTAGATGTGGATATTGGATCTTCTGTTGTTGCTAGTGCAATAGTTCATCTTGCATTTGGTTACATTACAATGCTAACTGTTGACTTAGCTTTTCTCATTGAGGGTCAGACTGAATCAGAGCTTCCTGAAAGACTCTTAGGTGCATTCAGATTCTCGGACCTGAACCCTGCTTCTGCTTGTTCATTCGAGCCGTTGTCATATGGAAGTGCTGGTAGTTTGCAATCTTCGTTGCCAACACGTTTATGGAAGTCTCTTGGACAGGGGTTTTCTCAATTTCTTCATCCTGGTGCTCAAGACAATGGCTCTACTGCTGGCTTAACACATGCTAATGGAAATTCCAATCATGAAGACTGTAGTGAAGATATAAAGAAATGGTAAGAGTTTTAAAAAATGGTTGTCGCAAATATTCATAGCTGTGAGCGAAGTCAAGATTTAAATTTTTCACATTTGGCGCTATGAAATGGAACTCATGAAAACACTTTTGGCAATAGTCTTTTGCTTTTAGCTGAAGGATGTTTTACAATGTTTAAAATAAGTCTTTCTGCGAGTGAGCTTTGGGTTAATAGTACAGCAGCTTGCTCCGTGGCTGTGACATCTTCACTGGCAGCCAAAATTAACCAAAAAAAAGAAAGGAAATCTCCTTGTTATACATGGCTTCATTGAACTATAGGCATGCTCGCACTATGTCATTTGATATGTTTGGTATGCGAACTAAGTGTTGGGATTTTCATTTAATGACCTGCTTTCAACCTGTGGAGAGTTTTGTTCACTGGTGAACCCATTTAGTAGCGTTGCCTCTGAGTCTGTCATCTAACGCAGTAGTAAGCTTTATACAATTCTTTGTTTATTTATTTGTTTGTTTTTTTCGTCTGTTTCTCTGTTACTTTGTTTACTCTCATCTTTCCTGCTTACTGATGGATTATATGGTCTTATTTCCTGAGATTTTCTTTTCTCATATCTGCAAATATTCATCCTCAAAAATTTGTTTGCCATGCTGCATTCCTGGTTCATTTAACCAAAAAAAGAAAAAAAAATTTTTAACAATATGCCCACTTTATATTATGTCGGATTTACCTGTGCAAGTAAAATCACTTAAGCTCAGGTTAGCTTTATTGTGTGAGCCAAGTTTTGGAGTAATGGTGGAGTTACAAAATTCCTAGTTTATTATTTTATTTGTCAGACAATGTTTTAATGAATTCCTGAACATGATTTAAATTCCAGATGGTGACATTAGATTTTCAAGAGTCTCTCTATGTTTATTTGATCTCCCTATATTATATTTATTATTTTTCTTGAAATTTAGTGGTTTTGGAATTACTAATACATGTCATTGGATCAAAACATGGAGTTGAATTTTTCTTTTTTTGTTCTTTTCTTTTCTTTCGCATGAATATTTTCACCATAATTGATTGCTGTAAATTACAATATCCGCAGATGTATAAGCTTCTAGTGATGGAAAGTGCATAACATTGCTATGGGAGAAGGTTTTTCTTAGACGTTGTAGGATGATTGAAGCAACACAAAGCATCCAATGTTCATAGCATCTGCTGCTCGATCACTGGCAGTCCCATTTGATTGTTGTGATTTGCTGCAGTTTGTGGATAGGCTGTATGGAGTTAGCGGTCGATGAGTTTGATATTAATTGTTGATAAGATAGTAAATTCATTGATAGATAGCTCATTTTTATAAACTCGTTTCTGTTTATAATTTAATGAATACATATTAAGTATAAAGAGAGTACTCATTTGAAAGCTTGAATTTGTTGATTTGGCTGCTGGCTTTGGTTTCGTTTAGTTTATAAGATGAAGATACAGATGATAAATTTTAGACATGAAATTTCCCCTTTGATGTTATTACTGCTGGTACAGGCAATTAATGGTTTTCTGCTTCCAAATTCAGTGGGTGGTTACTTAGCAGAGATGTATTTGGATGCCAAGGAACCATTTGTGTACTGGACAGAAACTAAATAACCAATATATATTCAATAAAATTGGATTAATGGGGGAAACTTCTAGTTTGCTTAACATATATTTTGGTCCATGTTTCAAGATTAGAAATTTTAGTCTCTATATTTGAGAACTAAAATTATTGATTGTGAAACAATACGAACCAAAGTGTAAATTACAATAATGGGTAATGGGCAACGTATGAGGCAATATTTGCCATATTTTGCCTTCAATATACAGAAAATATTACCCTTTTGCAAGTTTTTCTTTCATTAAATATTTGTGCATGCAAATTAATGATTATTAGGAGCTTGTCCCCAATTCACTTTAGGGAACTAATAATACTTTACATGCTCAACTTTTAAATAGCATCTTCATCTCAGAGAGTTGAAGAGCCATCCTCTAACTAAACACCAAAAAGAAATTGAGGGTAAAGGAAAAGCATCTGAGAATAATACAAGAAAACTTAACCCTGGATAGCAACCATAAGATTTAGAAGAGGCCCTTCCAACCCAAATTCTCATATAAAGCAGAGGAAACTTGTAGGTGAAGTTACATAGTCTATCACATTGTTGCAATTCTTCCTCTTAAGTTTCAAATTAAACTAAAAAACAATAAACGTTTGAGAACAGCATTCTTTTTCCAATTTATGGCATCAGGATTCAGAACTCACTTATAAGTTATACCCTAACTGTTCTCTAGAAGATAAGATCTCCTATTTCACATAAAGAATTGCGGTTGGGCATATGTGCAAGTGTCACGCTTGCCTCGGTAAGGGGATTTCTATATTTCTGGTGCATCCAGGATATGTATCCTTATGCAAGTAAAACTTGTCTAAAGAGCACCATCTAACCATATCTTCAACAAAACTAGAATAAATAAACAGCAAAACATACTCAATGCATTATGTACTGTTCAATAATCAGAATGGTCATAAAAGATTACAGAACCTATGCATAAAAGAACAACATCAAGATGATATTTAAAACAGAAAATAGAGCACAAATAACATATGAGAAGACCAAGATCAGAATGCATCTCTTTTGTGAAATTCATTTATATCATTTCTGGAAACTTGTTTCAACAATATACTAGGTATTCAAAAATGGAGACAATGAGATCCAAAAGACAGGAATTCGGAAAAGGTGTAAAAGGAAAAAAAAAAAACTGCAGTACAATAAACAAACCACAGGGTGAGGATGATGACTGGTAACCTCACAAATCGCTTTAACAACTTGCTTTGAGGATTCTTCACGAAGTCAAGCCCATTTTATGGGATAAAACATGTAATAATGTTAAGCAACTTCAACGCCTTCAAGTGGTAATGCACTCATCTGCAAGGTTCTACCACTCCCAAGAAAACGTACAGAAGGCAGTGATGGATCCGTAACAGATTCAATCTCAAGAAAGTTAAAATCATAGGCACCAGAGCGCTTCAAACTGAACACAAAAATGACCCCAATCCATCCCAGCATTGAGATTGCCCAGAAATTGTTCATCCCATGAATCAAATCCCAAGCAATAGCATAGCCAACAATAATTCCAGACAAATGACCTAGAAAACTTGCTTGTGGAACAATAATTGATGTAAAAATTAACGATTCAAAAGGTGCAAAACTGATGGGCAGTGAAAGAAACCCAAAAAGGTTCAACTTTGAGGAGGGTTGCTTCACAGAAAGAATAGTCATCCATCCAAAAACCACACAAGAATACCCAACAGCTGTCACTCTTCGAAAGTAGTCTACCTTGAACTTTTGTATCAATATATGGTACATTCCCAATACTAACAGCCCAGATAAGACAACTAGCACAAGAGTATAATGAAGATAATATGCCATGCCAAGGCCCATGTGCCCCAACTGTTCTACTATCCCAAGACTCCACAATGCACTCATATTGAAAACGAGATGAATAACACTAATGTGAGAAAAAGCTGAAGTGATTATCCTCCAATGATGCCCTTCAATGGCAGTTTCATAACTTAAGCCCACATGTGAGTAGCCAATGTTTTTCTTCTGTATATAAAACCAAATGGCACTGCATATCCCTATTATACAACTCGTAGCTGGTTTTTCCAAGATCTCATAAAACAATGGCTTCCCCATCTGTAAAACTCTATAACCTTCTCTCTTTAAAATATTTTTATCTCTGCCCGACTTGAAGCTGAGTTCTTTGAACTCTCAAAAATGATAATACCATTTCAACATTTCCACTCAACTACAACTGCATTAATGCTCAAGCAACCATGCGTTTTCTTAAAACCAAACTTTATTAGAAAATGCAAAAAAAAAACAACTCAAATCACACCAATTTCAAGAGACACAGATCAAAATAAACCCCAAACTATTAAAATTTACACAAAAACCATCTAAACAGGACAAAACCACGATAATCAAACTACAAACTAATCAAATTTCATCGAAATCAAGAGAAAGTTCCATGTACAATAATGGAAACCCAAATGGCTCCGAGATTTCAAAATTTGCAAATCAAGAACGATCAAGAAAAAAACAAAGCGTGGGCAAATTGGGTCTTGGGCGAGGCAGAATAGCAAGAACCTGGGGTTTAGAGAGATACGGGTTTCTCACCTGGCCCTGCAAATCGATACGGGGTTTCCTTTTACTGTTAGCTTCCTGGTTTTTCAGGTCGTTTCTTTGCCGTATAAACATATAAATAGTAATTTTTACATGTCTAAATTCTGAAATTTGTAAATTAACCGTTCTTGTTCTTGCTGAAATGACTGAACTGCCCTCGGCCCTTATTTAGTTCATTTTATACGCTCCCTTAATCAACAAAATTAATCCATTATTCTAAAAAAAAATATATTTGTGCCAATCACTTTTCTTTATTACAAAATATATAAAATTAAAATTTATAATAATTATTATTCTCTATTGAAATTTTCAATTCGTAAATATAAAAATTTAAAAAACAAAAATCAAACAGTGGCTATTGATTCATGAGACTCGTGATGAACAAAAGGAACCGACTCCCCTGAATTATCCGCCCGCAACAGAGAAATCCTCTCTAACCCATAAAACGGCATGAACCAAAACGACAGGTAGTGTGGCTGCTAAAGTAAGAAGAAGATGAATAGCAGCATGTGTAAGAACAAGCTGAACCATAGTAGCAATGACTATCAAAGGCAACATGGACTATACTATAATTTTTCCCTCTGAAAATACTGAAATTGTGAGAATTTAATTGACGAAAAGAGAAGAAGAAGACTCGGCCTAGTCTATGAAATTGAAATGGAAGACTTTGAAAATTTGAACTTGTGCTGTAGAAAAACCTGTGGACACGATCAAGACCTATTCAGCGTGCCATTTGGGTTTGTTTTATTTTATTATTTACTAATTTATTGACATTTTTAACTAAATGGAAATTAATTTTTTAAATATTTATTTATGAACCGCGACCATCATTATTTAATTTATCATTTTAATATTAAATAAAAAATCAACTATGTAATTGTAAAAATATTAACTTTTATCTATCAGATCTTTTTACATCATCCTATTTGATTTAATTGAAGTCTTAATAAATTATTCAATTAAAATTCTCTCAACATCACATCTTTTAATACGTATTTTATATCAAATATATAAATTATTATTTTTTTTAAATTAATATTTTAGCGATTAGGTTTCAAGCCGGATTAAACAGTTCTTCGTAAAATTCTAAATATAACAAATTTGTCTTATTATGCATTACATTTTTAAAAAAGCAAATTAAATTACAACAACAGCTTTTGTATTGGAAATATAATTCCCATTGGATCAAAATATTAAAATAACAGAAGATCAAATCATTCTCTACTTTCAATCTCACTTTAACTAAGATGAGCCCAGTAGAGTCACAATAATCACCAATATAAGTACTAAACATCTATTAGTGACGCTATGGAGAAACTTATAGGAATTAGACACTATCCCTAACCTTAACCCCAACATCAATACATAGGGTGAAGCCATATAAGTCATAGTGACCATACAGATCAAAGAAATTGTATGCCATTGCCTTATAATAAGCCTAATAAAGAGTAGAATCCACATAAAATGCGAACAATATGCTGCAAATTGACCTAAATTTTTTGTTATATTCGATCTCTTCGATTCATCCGATGGAGTTGCAGAAGCGGTTATTCCAGTGATGATTGGCTTCCGACTATCTCTGTAAGTTGCCATTTCTTTGATTTTAAGGTATGAACCTTAGAAAGATGATTACAAGTTGGAAATGCGTGTGCTTTTGCTGAAGCTTTTCTATGGTATATATTGTAGTTTTGCAAGACTAATATGTTTGGTCTGAGTCAACTGTGCAAGTCTTCGAAGACTTTGTTTTGGTAACTTCTCATGAAACCTTACAAAAGAGATCTGATTAGTATTTGGATCATATTGAATCAATTGGGTAATATTATTTATTAAATAAAATTAATCAATTGGATCATTTTTATTCTTTATTTCAATAGAAAGTTGCAAACAAAAGTTGTTCTAAATAGCAGTATAGTTCATGATGAATTATGGTTGTTCCGATGACCGGAGAAGCTACAGAAGCGGCGGTTGAAGAACGTTTATCCAAACCTTCACTCCTTGGTTGCAACGCCCAGGTTTTCCAGAAATGAAGTAGGTCACGCCTAGAGTAGGAAGATTGATTACAGTAGGACTCTTATCATGTGCTTGAATTGGATTTTTACTCTCGCATGCGTAAAAATCTTCTTTGGATACTTGAAGTACATTGTCGTCCGTAGGATCATAAATAAAAACTGCAATTGAAATAGATGCAATGTTAAGCAGATCAATCAGGTATATTCTTCGTTAACGTGAATAGTGAGATGTCTCGAATTTATCATTTCGATTTCGAAAATTTCATTAATTTGGTGAGTCAAGAGAGATTTACGATGTATTTTTACTCTATTGAAAAAGGTTTTTTTTTTTTTATTTTCGTTTTTCTTTCAAAATCGAAAATTATACTATTTTGACAATTATTGATTTTATTTTACAATATATTATAAATATCCATGCCAATTTCTTATTATTGGAATTCATAAGAAATGAAAGCAATCAGCAACTTACTCAAGTTATCTCCAACTAAGATGAACTTAGTGTCTGCCCAAGCTTGTAACTGGGTTTTGGAATTCCACCCACCATTTGGGGCTCCAACTGTGTGATTCCATGCCATAGCTACTTTGAGTAGCATAATCATAATAATACCCAAGCTTATGATTATTTTCATTTTGAATTAGGGCAAAGTAGAAGAGAAATATTTTCTTTTTGTTTTAAATATTTGGGTTCAATACAATTTTTTATATAGAGATGGGAAGGGCTAAGGCTAAACAAAATTGATAACAAATCGAACTAAATCGATATATTAAGTTCAGTTTTTAAAGAATTTGATTTGATTTTGATTTTTGAGAAAACTATAATGTACACAATCTAATTATTAAGGAAAATCCTTTTTTTTTTTAAGGAAATTAGTTAAATAATACAATACAATAATATTTTCAAGGTGTCAAGAAAACTAAAGAAGGAATGTTGGCCTCGTTGCTATATCAAATTAAATACATATAGAAAAATTTTAATACGTTTGATTAGTATAAATAAATAATATTTATCTATAATAAATATATTCTATTAAGGATAAGATGATATATATTTATTTACAATAAATTCTATTAAGTGTAAGTTGATAACAAAATATTTTATATACAATAAATTATATTATTTAAAATATTATGAATATATTAAATAAATTAGAATCCTATTATGTAAAAGTAAAGTTTAGCTAAAAGGCTAAAATAAGGTAAAATATTTATAACATCAGCCTATGATTTGGTCAGAATAAAATCCTAAGTGATTTTATTATATCTTAATCTGATTTGAATAAAATATTTAAATATATTAGAATCACTTAAAATTTTATTTTAATAGATTCCGTTATAATATCAATTTAGATTCATTTTATCTTCACATTGATACATTTGATTCCGGCCAGAATTTCACCAAAATAATATAAATTAATGCGAAAGTTTATATCTATAATTGACTCTCCTTTTATTTTATTATTTTATTTTATTTTTTTTTTCAATATTTGATTGGACCTTAAGGTATTTTTAAAGCTTATAAACTTGAACTTCTAATATTTTTTTTAATATTTTAATTAGACCATTTAAAATTATTTTATAAGTTTAAAAATTACTATTATTTAGTAATTAATATATGTGAAACAAGCAATGTTTAAGAGAGATAGTATAATGCTTAACAAAAAGACTTACACTGCTATCTGTAAATAGCAGTATATGTATAATTCAACATACAAAGGCACAAATTCATGGATAAGACTTATTCATAAGGTATGCCTATTTATTATGAGTTATGGTTGTTCCGGCGACGGATTAGTGACCGGAGTAGCTACAGAAGCGGCGGTGCATAAACGTTTATCTAAATCTTCACTCCTTGTACGCAACGCCTTGGTTTTCAAGAAATGAAGTAGAAAGACGGATTACTGTAGGACTCTTATCATATGCTTGAATTGGATTTGTACTCTTGCATCTGTAATAATCTGCTTGAGACACTTGAAGTACATTGTCGGTAGCTCCATAAATAAAAACTGCAATCAAAATACAAGAAACGTTAAAAAGTCACTTAATCTAGATTAAACAACAGACCAGTGGAGTGTGATCTGCCTGATCTTCTCACAAACATAAGAAGGCAATTAACAACTCACTCAAGCTATCTCACCAAGCTTGTAAATCTGTGTTGGAATTCCACCCACCATTTGGGCCTTCAACTGTGAAATTCCCTGCCATAGCTAAGCTTATGATTATTTTCATTTTGGCCATTAGAAATTTTGAATTAGGGCAAAGTAGAAGATAACTGCTTTCTTTCTTTTTGAAATATTTGGGATCAACAGAATTTCTTATATAGAGATGGGAAAGGATAAGACCGAACGAAACCGATATGTTAAGTTCAGTTTTTAAAGAATTTGGTTCAATTTTCGATTTTTGGAGAAAACTATAATGTACACTATCAAAATATTAAGGAAAAATAGTTAAATAATATGATCTTAATAAATTAAATTAAATATTACTTAATTTTGAGATTAACATTATGCTTTCAAATGTGAGTTACTCTTCTTCATTTGTGTTTCTTTTTCCATTTGTTTATTGAATCAATATGGAGTGCTATTTTTCCATTAGTTTAGTCAGAAAAGTAAATTTGTATAAATATATTAACTTTTTCATCCGGTAAATATTTGCATAGCATAGCTTTTTATAAAAATTACCGTAATCTCTAAAAGCATAACTGCTTGAGTCCAAGGTCCTCCACACAACTTGTAGCTTTTGCCTTCTTTTTTTTTAAAATATATATATAATATCAACACAACTTGCACACTCACATTAGCTCAATGAAAAAGCACAATGTACCAAAATGCCTATTTAGCACAACCATAATGGATGTTCTATAGCCATATCAACCCAATTAGGGCTTACACCACATCAACAAGGATTTAACGAACAATAGAAGAACGTCATGATCTACCTTAATACAAGCAGTCACAACTAAGTACCTGAAAATAAGGTTTATTGGATCATTCCGATCCTCAAGTCCTTCTAACAGATTCTTCAGATTACACAGATTTTCCACTCATTACATACACCCAGAAATACACTTAAAGCTACACCAACAAGCAACAGCATAATAATAAGTATCAAATGCACAGAAATTAATCAACTTAAAATTGTATACAAGTGTATTTTAGCCGCCAGAAAGATAGGCAAGCTAAAAAATTTTTTAATTTCATATATTTCCTCTCTCTCAAATTTAAAGAAAAGAGCAGGACAAAGAGAGACAATTAAAGTTTAGAGAAAGCCAGAGGAAAAATGATACGAGCATTTATGTTAGGAATGAGGATGCATAATTTAGTCCTGAGTTAGAAATTTGTGTGTTTGACATGGCAAGCTACATGACAGTAACGGAAATGATTTGTTCATTCACATAAAACAAAAATGAACATATAAGTTGCCAAGTACAATATCCATTCTATCTGTCAAACTCTGGTCCAAAACCTGAAGACTCAAATATCCCACATAAACACTCCAACTACAGAATAATATCAAGGAAAAACAGGTTCTAATCATTTGAAATGCAATGCAACTAAAGCACAACAAAGTATCAAAGGAAAAAAGTTTGTTTGCAATAATTGGTCCCTAGGGATCGACAGTGGTCACCTGTTGCCATTCCCCATCTACAGCTTCCTTCCACAGTGTCACATTGTTATGCCCATCAGCAATAGCCAATATATTACCAGTGAGTGACCATGAGACTCTCCAAACAGGAGCCTTGAAATCATGTAAGACCTTGCCCTCCCATTGATCCCCTTCCTTCCCAACTATCCATATAATAACCTTTCCATCCTGAGAAGCACTAGCAATAGTCGACTTTGGGAGGCCCAAGTTGGGTGCCCATGCCACATCTCTCACCCAATCAGTATGCATTTGAAGAGCAGGAAAGCAGTCCATCTTCCAGATCCCATTATAGAGCTTCCACACTTTTACAGTATTGTCACAACCACCAGAGCAAAGCTTCTGAACAGGGTCAAGCAAACCAGAACCAACAAGAGCACCAGGTGCGGTGGATGGTGCCCAAGAGACTGAAGTTACACCAACTGGGTGAGCTTGATCAATCCTGGATGTGTCCCAACCGCCATCTGCTCGGGCAGTAAAAACTGATATATTTCCATCTGAAGAACCACATGCCAAACAAAGACCAATCTCATGAGGTGCCCAAGCAATAGAGTTGACTGATGATTTGTGGTCATCAAAAACATGAGCTTGAGTCCACTCATTCTGATTGCCCTCCTTCCATACTATGACACGCCCATCGTAAGAACACGATGCAAGCAAGGACCCAAACTTTGGATGAGCCCAGGCCACTTGCCAAACAGGTCCTTGATGACCAGTCAGCTGAGCAAGATGTTGGGACGTATTATTGCTGACCCCAATTATCTTGATTGAATGATCTGATGAGGCAGTGGCAATGCGCTTGCCATAGTAGTCCATGGCCACATCATGGACCATGTCCTGATGACCTGTCTCTATCTTTTGAGAGGGCATCTTTTCTAATGAATATATAACCACTTCAAAACCTTCCTATATTACAGTTGTTCCTTTCCCTGAATAAGAATGAAAGTAAAACTTTTCAATTTCTCTTCTCATTAGACATCTCTCAGCTACCAAATATCAAACTGCACATCTTATAACGATTAGCAAAACCTTTAATTTCTGAAACAGTTTCCATTTCGTATCAACTGATGAAAAGAATTAAAGAGACTAGCTTCTTTCGACCTCAAAAATCAGCCAAGCAACTAGTGAAAAACAAACTACAAGTACACATACGTATAATTTCTACAGCGGTAGGTTAATCTAGTGGTATGTTGAGCTCTTAAATTCGAATGATTGATCTACAAGCATCACATCTAATGAAGCATAATACTGTAATTTCTGAAACAGATCCCAGATCCCATCGATTGGGAATGCAATTAAGCAAACCCAATAAGCAACAGCATCAGAAGCATCAAACTAAATTCAAATCAAAATAATAACTGATAGCTGACACAAACTAAACTACAATCATATACATACATACAGAAGAAAAGAATTGAAAATTGGCAAAGTCCAAATGAAATTACATTCTATAATAAAGAAATCTTAAAGGAAGAAACAGAAGCTCAAAAACCAAAATCACCACACACATGCATGAGCAAATAAAAATGACGAAATTCAATCAGGTTAAGCTCTAATTGAGAAATAAAACTAAATTCCCTAAAAAGGAAATCCAAGTTGTGGACTTTAACTATAATCCTAACTTTCACAGATCTCAAAAATAACAAAGACTAAATTCCTCGAAAAAAGAAATCCAAGTTGAGAACTCTACATGATCCTAAATTCCACAGATCTCGAAAATAAAATATAATAAATAAAAAAGAAAAACACTTACTGAAAAATCAAACTTTAGATTGAATAATCAAAACTCACGCAATCTATAAACAAACACGAACTTACCGAGAAAAGGAGAATCCAAGAAAATTCTGAAAAGAGAATCGAGCTCGAAGAAGAGGAAGATAGAGTAAGCGAAGTTTGAACAGAAGAGGGAGACGAGAGAATCGATTCGAGATGGAGATGAGGAAATCAAAGGCCAGATGAGCAAAGAAGCAAATGATTGAAACCGAAAATCGAACCAGCGTTTTTTCACAGCCCTAGACTTAAACGACGTCGACCTGGATTTCGTTTTCCTTTTTCTTTTTTCTTTTTTTTATTTTGTTTATAGAAATGGTTAGTCACTATCCGAATCAGCGTCTATGGGCCCCATTTTCTTAGAGTTAACTACCACATCAGCACTAACGGAGGAAACTGAGACGGAGGCCACAAGATAAAAAAAAGAAAAATATATATGCATTAATTAAAAATAAAAAATTTTGATAAAAATATTAAATTTAAGCCTTTTTGGCTTTTTTAATTACAATAAAACTTAAATTTAAATTTAGAATTGAAGATCAATTTCAATAAATTACAAGTAACTTATTTTCATGTAACCCTTTTGTATTGATAAAACTAAATGAAAAATAAAAATAAAAAATTAATTACTTAAGGATAACAAAATAAAAAAAAAACTAAAATTAAATGAAAATATAAATAGATTTTTATTTTCTAAAAACAATAAGGATGAATAGAGTAAAACTTGTAATATTAACTATAAAATATTACTATATGTTAGATGTTTGGTTGATTCGATTTTTTATTGAAAAATTAAATTTTAGATAATAATTATTATTAAACCAAATCGGATCAATCGATCAATCAAATTTAATTGACCACATTAACTGAATTAACTAAGATTCAATTCAGTAAATCGAACCGAATTTATCATTGTTCCACCTACTTTCATACAATCTCATAGATATGATTGGAAAATCTGAAAATTTATTCAATATTATGAAAATTTATTTTTCCACTAAAAAATAAAATGTTATTAGCTACAGAGGACCTCAAAAAATTTAATTGAATTTTACATATATGAAAAACGAGAGATTTCAAATTTTGTTTGAAATCAACTTAAATTACTTTATAAGTGTCCGTAAAATATAATACGGTATATAAAAAGTGAGAGATTTTATGCTCGAATATTTTTTATTATAAAACTTTACGGATTTGCTGTCAGCATGACCCAGTTTGAAAATTTTGAATAAAACAAGAAATAATTATTTTAAAATTTGGGTGCAACCATAGCCACCAAACCTTTAACATAAGCACACACACACTTCATAATAGAAAATTCAAATTGGTTTAACCACTAATCTAATCACTAATAATAAAATTTTAACCCCAGATTATATATAAACCAAGACAGCTCTTGATACATACCCTGATATAACTACTTTCTTTTCCCAGTTAACCACATTTTGGCCATGAAATCTACTAAAATTTGTCCATCCAAAGTCTCCAATTGGCCTGAAATGAGTCCAAGCAGACCTCTTCATTCATTTTCAGAAGGTCACTGGGAAGATAATTATGGAAATGGCTATGGCAATAATCGCGATTATTGGCAGGCGAGACGAGCATTTCTCAGCAGTTACCATTTCCAGGAAAAAAATGGAATCAAGGAGAAGCTTAAGAAGACAGTGAAGGAGATCAATGAGGCAGCCATTGGAGTTGCTTTGAACGTCCGCAGAGAAATATCAGAAAGAAGGCTTGGAATTAGGGTTTTCAGGTTTACTTTTGCTCTGCCATCTTTTGTCCTTGTAAGGATGAGATGTTTCACTCCATGGGTTACTAAGAGAGGATTGATGTGTAGTGAATAATAATTCAATCTTGGCTTTGTTTATTTCCAGAAAAAAAGTTATCCTTATAAAATATTTTCCAAGAAAAATATTGTTTTCTAGAAAAATATTTTTCAAACAATTAAGTTTCTATTACCAACAAATAAGGCAATACAAAATAGTTGCCCCATCTATTAGCATGACAATCTAAAATAGTTACAACTGAAACATTCCTAAGAAAACACATGAAGCACCATAAAACCCTTCAAATCTCAATGTGGATTAACAGGGAAGTGGACTAACATGACTCAAAATGCAAACATAATAGCCTGTAAAAAATTAATGAAAAAGCAGAGATTTTTCTATGAAGTTTCAGAAGATCTACAAACATTATACTGTTTCTTACTATAACACTAGGTAAGAGTTTAGAAAAGCCAATTAATGGTAATGTTGCCAAGCCATATGAAAAGTGGGAACTGAGCCAAGGCAATGAATAGCAAGAGATAATGATGCCTACTTGAATCATAACTCCTCACCTCTGCAAAAAGGACCCTCTTCATTGTCTTCACCAAGAAAATCCCCGTGCATAAGCAGGTCCATGGCATAAAAAAGTAGTAAGAGTATTTGAATAAGATCTTTCCAAGGACAGCAAAACAAATTCCCGTGAAAGTATACCCAGCATATGCTACGATGTCTAACAATGGTGCCTCTCCACTGCCCAATGAAAGAAGTGTTACTTTGAGCAATGCAACTTGCAGAAACCAGCCAAGTAATCCCTTCACAAACAGCCAATTGAGGGCTTCGGGGCTGAACCTGCGTGTTACATAAAATATTGAACATGAAGATTAATGACATAAAGTGCCAAACACAACAGGACGGGAAAACAGATTGCAGAACAAGAATAATGGAATATATTCATTATTGATAAGGCAAATAATCCATGGCATACTGTAAGAAGCACTTCAGAATCACATACCAAATAGTTATTACTGCATCAAATTTACAATTCTACTTATGCCATGATGAAGCATTAAATAGAACTAAAACAAGTTATACTTCAGGTAGAAACTTAATTCTATTTTGGAAGCATTTTGTTGCTTTAATCAAGATAAATACATATACATATAACAGAGTGAAATTAACAGACAAATTTGCATAAATACACAGAAGCAAATAATATATATATATATATGTATATATATAGGGCAGAAAAGTGACAGAGGATGAGTAGTGGTAATGGCAGTGATAGCACTGTCAAACCTACCACAGTTGCCACCATGTCCTGCCACTACCTATATGACACTATGGCTTCCACTGTCAGTAGCTTAATAAAGAAATTATATTGCTCTTTCAAAACACCACCAAAGAAAGAACGGCTAATGGAGCAAAACTAATAATATCGAAATGCAATCCAAATATTGCCAAGGCTCAATGGTCAATTAAGTTTGCAAATTAGCAAATCTCAACACAAAATTACGAAGGGATAAGATCAAAGAGGTATGAAGAGAAGGTGCTCAGACATATATCAAAAAGAGGAATGACAAGCTTGCTACTTCATGCAGTATGTGTTAAGATATATATGAGAAGGTTAGAGACACAGACACTTACTTTCCACTAAGTCCCAATGAGAAGCCAGCAAGGACAACATATGTACCAAATGCCATGAAGGGAATGTACAAATCTGGTCCATTTATATCATAAATCGGGGGTTTGTAAGAAAGTCTGCCCCCCACTGGCTCAGTTATCCGTGT
This sequence comes from Jatropha podagrica, assembly GCA_947857235.1. Taxonomy (NCBI): domain Eukaryota; kingdom Viridiplantae; phylum Streptophyta; class Magnoliopsida; order Malpighiales; family Euphorbiaceae; genus Jatropha; species Jatropha podagrica. The sequence continues at coordinate 5,517 of CANUEP010179039.1, read as the reverse complement.
CCAGTGCCCCTGGAGGAAAAGAAAAGGAATATATGAACAAACTCTCACTTCAACAAGAAATGTTGTGTGTCTGTGACAATCATAAGAAATTCTAGAAGTAAAGCTTACCCTGTGCAGGAATGGAAACATAACAACCTTCAATTTGTTTCTCACGTATTGATCATTCACTTGGAAGTAATATTGGGGATCAGAGAAATACCTACTTATCTGTTCATTTTGAAAGAAATGTGAAAGTCATATACCTTCAAGTTATACTTCAGCGCTAAAAAGAAGCCATTGCATATCCATAAAACAGAAAAACTTTAGTGCTATTTCATCATGTCAAGACACCAATAAAATGGCATAAAATTGAATGCCTTTCAAACCTCATTATTATAACAGATGACTTCAAAAGGTTTTAGGTGGAAATTAGTACCTTTAGTTATTCTTAACAAGCATTTAGAATGACCTAATTTTACATTCTTCAAAGGAACTTCTTTCGAAATTTTTTTGCAGCTAATGTAAAACTCAAACAAAATTGTGGTTTAAAATGTAGCCTTAGGAAGCTACTTACATTGCTTTGTACATATTCAGAACTTGATCCAAGAATTTTCTCTCCATATGCACCAAGTCCACCTTTAATAAGCCCTGAACCAGCTCCATAGAATGCATTCCCAAATGGATTAGGCTGAGGATTTGCTGGAGGAGGCACCCCAAGCTGTGGTCCCACATTGTTATACATTTCTGTGATAGGTGAAGAAAGTGAAGGAACAAAATAGAAAAAGTTCACCTCTACAAGAATCACAAATTAGCAACATGTAATCTGAGTCCATCAATTGAGAACATAAATAATGCGAATTTAACATCTAAATTTCTCAGAAGTCCAATTAAATTCATCGCTGATCGTACAAATTAAAAATAGAAAAAAAGCTTCAAACAGAAAAGAGAATAACCCTACTTAGCCTTGTTGAACAAAATGGAATAACGTATGCATTTTCAAATGAAAACATAAACTTGTGGCAGAACAAATTTATACACTCTTTTCCCTGAAACAAAAAATAATAAAATAAAAGAAGGAAAGGTAGTCTTCACGTTTATCTTCAAAATGTTGATATCTCAATACTAAGTCTTCGCCTTCAAGCCTATAAGATTGTTTATCTCCGGCAAATGAAAAACTATACAGTTAAAATAAGTGATACCACATCTACTCCATGCATGCAAAGCAGTTTTCCTTAATTTAAGTTTCAATCCTCAAACAACTTACTGCTCCTTAACATTAAACCACCAAATTTTCCCTAAGAACCTCATGTGGCCACAAGCATCCAACTAATCCTCTCCTCTCATTACAAAAACCACAAAGATGAACAAGCATTCCAGTAAGTTTGGAGTTTTCTGATTGCAACTTAAAAAAGTAAATGTTGGCACCTACTTCTACCAGCAAGATCCTCAGCAACAGTTCTGAAAATTATCATTTTTTTTGTTTCATTCAACTAAAATTATGCTATCCAACCTCCAAAAACCTCTATCGCCAACCAAATCCACTAAAGATTACGCATTCTAAGTCACAACCCACATTGGGAAAATCTTTTTAATCCAAACAAATAGGCCATATTCCATTACTCAACCGACCAACTACCTCAAGAACAAAATTGTAGATTCATAGCTATTATCAAACTTTTTTCTTTAAATAACCCATGGTATTTTACACTCTTTAAAGCTTGTGCAAACTTAATATTTTAAGGTACCCATGTTAATCTAAACTTTACGAAGCAGGTGCAAGCTTAAATTTCTGAAAGAACTTGTGTTCGTTTCAAATTAATACTAATTCCTTACCATTTTTTTACCAGAAATCAATCGAAATGGAAAACATTAAATACAAACCTACTGGAAAACCCCAATTCGTGTAGGTCATATGTTGACATCAATCAGATATATGTACAAATACAAATACAGCATAGAAAGAGAGAGATGGATCTGAAAGTAGAACCTGGGATCGAGGAAGTGATTGCCGGCGGATATCCGAGTAGTAGATCTGAGTTCCGGCGAGCTTCAAACGACGAGAGAGTAACAACAGGTAATCGAAGAAACGTATTGATTTAACAAAAGAAATGGAACGAACCTGTGAGAAAACGCTAACAGGAAGAGGAGTCATAGGAAAGTGGAGAAAAATGTAAATATATGCAAATGTATTTTTTTTTTTTGGCACGTGATTCGCACATGCATATAACATTGCATCATTGAACCGATCACGTGCCTACCATGTGTACTCTTATATGAATTACAGGTACTAAAAAAATAGAAATCATAACAGGACGACTGTGCCTCCTCTGTCAACTGAGATATAATGGATGGTGTCGAAGTAGAGGAATTACTGAGAGTGTTGGATTCGTCTCTCTCACAAATCAAATGGCGTCTCAGGTCTCCAGCCAAGCGTCGAATCCAAATAGGTTTTTTAATTTTATCTACGGGTCTCCGTAATCTATTTTCTTCAATTTTTCTATTACTTCTTCCTCTTTGGTTTTCTTTTTGCAAAGTTTTTTGCCTTCTTATGATATGGGTTTCTGGGTCTCTTTCAAATTCCACGTTTGATTTCATTTGTGGGTTTTATTACTATATGGTGTGAGGATGATTAGATATTGGTCAACAAGAATTTCGAGGACAAGTTTTGGAAATGAAGAGGGAGAAAAAATAACAATTTTTAATGAACTGGAATTGAGGAATCCAGTAAGTAAGTTGGAGTTTATGTGAAATAAGTTTCAGTCTTGATTGCCCGTCAGGCCTGTCAAAAACTACTCCCCATCCCATTAATGGAAGTAATAAGATTCTAAGTTTCTTCTTCTTCTTCTTCTTCTTCTTCTTCTTCTTCTTCTTGGAATTTTCCATTTTTATTTTTATTTTACTTCAAATGCTAGTTTTCATTTTCTTGTTTTATTTGTGATTTAGTAAAGTTCTCTTTTTTTTTTCTTTTAAATAGGTAACGTGACATTCATGTGATATGCTATGCCACTGGTTTAATAAGCCGATGGTGATATGAAATGTCAGTTGCCTGGCTCAATTATGAAAGTTCAAGTTGTTATTAGTAAAGTTATAGAGGTTCCGTTTTTTATGTTACAATGTGATTACTTATGAATCTCTTTATACTCATGAAACTCTAACTGATTGTACTTCCTTTTGGCAGATTTTCTAGCATTGTGCACAGAGATGAGGCCAGCTATAATGGTTGATTATGGTGGTAAGATGCCCGAACTGCAGGAGCATCTGTGTGCACTTCTTAAATGCTGTCAACAGGTGTGACTTCATACTGATTCACTATGTTAGTGGAGAAAGTCAATCTTAGTATCCATGAATGTCATTGTTTCTTAGTTTATAGAGGTAGTATATTTGAGCTTGATGGGTTTTACTGTTGTCTATAATCTATGTTACAGCATTTACATGTAACTATTTCTGCTTATGGTGGTGATTTGATTAACCAATTCTTTGGAATTATATTGAGCAGAATATGATAGTGATATATGCTGACTTAGATTTAACAGCATGGTGTGTTATTTTTCTCATGTCCTTCACTTACGGAAGTATACGAAATGACAATTAGCCAATAGGGGAAAACAAAAGAAAGAATTTTGAAAAGACTATCATAGTCATAAGATTAGAATCCTACATAATGACAAGCAACAAATTGAACTCCATATGGTGGCCAATCTCTTGAAACCCCCAAAGAAAGTGAAAGGAACTAATAGATTACTTGTTCAGAACCAAATAGTTGGAGGATTTGCTTATTGTTATTTTCCAAAACAGTCACTGTATCATTTTTGTATTTTTCATATTCTGGTGGTCTTAGTGTGGATATTGGGGCTCCTATGCATGTGAGGTATGCTCTCTATAAAGGATTCTTCCTCTCAGCAACAAACTTATCAAATGACAGAATCATATGAAGCATTAACCTGCCCGAGGTAAATACCCTTCAGATTGAGGATCAGAAGGAGATGCATCACCAGCAAAAACAACTTAGCAAAAAGTTTAGGCATTAGTTAGTATTAATCTTTCAATATGGTGATAGAATGAGGAACTACCTTCTAGAATCTTTCACTTTAATATCTTTGCACATGTTGGCTGCTCTCTATGCTCAAGTCAGTGTGCTTGACTTGGTAACCACTAGAGAAGTCTTATTATTGCACTAAAGAATGGTGCTTAGATGTAGCATAAAAGAAATTGTATACCAGAATAATCAAAATTAATAGTCTTCGTCAGATAAGATTATCAACAATTTTTCTCCAACAATAATGCCTTGCAGAATTATTGCCCCTTATGAAATTAGAGATTTGCAGTTTGAGCCAGTACAAAATAATGATTCATATAAAAATTGCAACAAAAAAACTGATTCCCCATTTTGAGGACGTGTCATGTTGAAAATTACATATTACATCTTAATCTCCAGCTTCTGAATTCTATTGATCATGTGTCAAGGATTTAAATCACTGTCGCAGTAGCAGTATAGGTTTGTTATATATCCCACTCTCTAGTGCAGCTCCTTTGATCTTCACCTTTATGAGCACAAAGGTTTTCCTTCATTCAGAAAACATCTCTTTGAAAGCTTTCTAGGATCTACTCTTCAACTTTCTTTATTGTGCAAGAATATGTAACCATCTAACAAAATTTACACTTCAAAGATGTTATCTGATCTTGTTTAGTTTCGGAACTTCACTCTGGCTCTTTTCTGTATCTGAACTTGTAATTTAATATGCTGAAATTCTTGCTAATGTTGAAATGTTGCTGTTTGTGGCTTCTCTACACTAACTTCCATGACTAAGCTATCTATTACTGCTATGGTATTTAATCATTCCTTTCTTATCATTTTATATATTGCAAATTTTGTTAACTCAATGTATGTGGTCATGCCCTTATGCCTGTAGATTTAGAGACTAAATGAACACGTTGGGCTCTTACAACCTCCCACTTACCAAGGTAATAGGAATTGTTACGGTTTCCTTCTTTATGAAGATACAGGAAAAATTAAAAAGAAAAGAAGAAAAACTCTTTAAATTGTGTCTAGTCTATAACAATTCCAATACTGTTGGAACCAGTGACTCATTTTTCTAGCCTTCCTGTGACTTGTGTACGTAAATTCAAAGAGGTTTCCTTTTTATGTGAATAAGTGGAGCCAAAAACATACCCTTTTCTTATGGCTGTGTTTCTCAAACATGAAAGAAAGATCTATTGTTGAAATTCATTTATTTTCTTACTTTGGTGTTTAAATTGGGAAAACAATGTTTTTACGATAACAGAAAACCATTCCGGTGCTTTTTTTTGGTTTCATTTTCATCATCAAATTTTCCAAGGTATAAGTATTTAGTATGGGAAAACAGAAAACAAAAACCAAAACATGACACCAACCACCTCCATACTTCTGAATCTCATTCCATTACTCCAACCCCCGGGGGGGGGGGGGGGGGGGGGGGGGGGGGGGGGGGGGGGGGGGGGGGGGGGGGGGGGGGGGGGGGGGGGGGGGGGGGGGGGGGGGGGGGGGGGGGGGGGGGGGGG
>CANUEP010178862.1:0-86944 GCA_947857235.1 Jatropha podagrica | reverse complement strand
TTTTTTTTTTTTTTTGGGTGTCTATATATATTTTATTTCATATTTTTTTCACATTGATATATTTATTTATATATATATATATATATATATATATATATATATATATATATATATATATATATATATATATTGCCATCAGAGGTGAGATTAGTCTTATGACTTTTGTTTACAGGTACAAGGCACTTGATGCACGGGTAGGGAAAAATATATGAAAGCATTAATGTAGTTGTTGGTAAAAGTTTGAGTTAAGCTGGAACTTAAGTAGTTAACAATATTTAAAGAGACATTTTTTATTGGAATTGGCAGTATTTCTTGTATCAATTGTTGCGAGGACTGAAATACATACACTCTGCAAATGTTTTGCACCGAGATTTGAAACCGAGCAACTTGCTTCTCAATGCAAATTGTGATCTTAAGATATGTGACTTCGGGCTTGCAAGAACGACTGCAGAGACTAATTTCATGACTGAATATGTGGTAACTCGATGGTACCGAGCACCAGAATTGCTGCTCAACTGTTCAGAGTATACTGCATCTATTGATATTTGGTCAGTTGGCTGTATCTTCATGGAAATTCTCAGAAGGGAGCCTCTTTTCCCTGGTAAAGACTATGTCCAGCAGTTGGGGCTTATAACTGAGGTAGGTATTGTTTGAAGGAATGTGACTAAAAGTTACAATATTTTATTAAACCACAAATTTCTTGATGCTAATGAATTAATCTTATACTTTTTTTTTATTATTCCCAAAATAGTTGCTAGGTTCACCAGATGATTCAGATCTTGGATTCCTTAGAAGTGATAATGCGCGGAGGTATGTGAAGCAGCTTCCACATTTCCCCAAGCAACCTTTTTCACATAAGTTCCCAGATGTGTCTCCAGTTGCTCTTGATCTAGCAGAGAGAATGCTAGTGTTTGATCCATGCAAACGCATAACTGGTATGTATGACCTTTGCATAATAAAAAATTTACTCTTCTGTTTTTCTCATCCATTTCGCTGATTAGAAGCCTCGCCTTTTCCTTTTCCTTTTTTTTTTTTTTCTTTTTTTTTTCTTTTTTGGTGTTTATGAAGTTGAGGAGGCACTGAATCATCCATTTTTGTCAAGTCTACATGAGATCAACGAGGAGCCCACTTGCTTATCTCCTTTTATTTTCGATTTCGAGCAAATTTCCTTAAATGAAGAAGATATAAAAGAGCTCATATGGACAGAATCTTTGAACTTCAATACAGATGTTATGCTTGAGTAATATTACCAACATTCTTAATCTTTACTGTGTCTATTGTTTAGCTTCCTGGCCAGAACGTTGATTTCTGATGATTTGCGATTTATGTGAGAAAAAAATTCTCTGTAAAGAGAGAAATTTGGGAGATGGGTTTTTCTTCCTATATTGTGAGAGTGGAGTCTGTTTGTCTATTGGTTTAATATTGATGGTTGCTGGATTCATTCTGTTCAAGGACCCAGCACTAAAAAATGTTGGTTTGCAAAAAAAAAAAAGGCTACATTCTCCTAGCCTGTGCTGTGCATGTTTTGTGGTTATGGTTTTGTATATTGTATACTATAATCAATCAAATACAATGGAAAAACCAAATTGAAAAGAAAGTGAATGCTTTTTATGTGCCCGTTGGATCTGAAGTTTTTGGTATCTTGATAGCCTTGATAGTTGCTTCCATGTCCTGTTATGGCAGAATGTTCAAATTGGTACATACACTTTTCAATTGCAGTCGAAATATAGGTTAATCCCTTTTAGTTTAATAGCTTTGCATTCTTTGTTTTTATATTGTTACTGCCTATTCACTGATTTTAAATAATCCACAAAACTTACAACTTGATTATTATAAAATCAAGTGTTAAAAGAAGTTCATTAACAGCCTTAGAATCAAGGGAAATATTTCTCTATAGACCTGGCCATTTCCCAATTTTCGGAACTGTAACCGATGAGAATTGAAACAAGAGATCTACGGCCTGGTTCTGATTTGGACAATGGAGGAACTGGCGGTTCCAAGAACCGGCTAGAATGGATGATTTTTCTGGTCGATTAGAACCAACAGTTCTAATGGTTTGAACCAGCAGTTTCACCCAGGTTCGATAGTTTTTTTTTTTTTTTTTCCAAATGATTTTGTGTAATCTCATAATTAACCATAAACGAGTATATAACGGCTAGTTTTAAGGGTAGTTGTGGAAAGTTGATTTTTTAGATTTATTATAAATATCTCTTTGCATTAATAATGCTCTCACATAAAATTATCTCTGCTCTCTTTATTCCACATTATTCTCTATCTTAAAATCTCCAATTTTCATTTGTAATTGTTATCTAAAATATTGCAAAATAATTCCTCCAAACTCCAATATCCAATTATTGTCAATTAATTTCTCTAAACCCCAATATCTAATTATTCTCTCTAAATTTTTTTATTCAAAATTTTCAAGTTACATATTAGTATCCTGTAATGACAAATATTCAAATAAAAATTTAAAAATTCCAACTTAAGAATCTGAATTTAATAAAGACAACTTACAACAAGAGGAAGATCAAGGTACACAAGTTGTTCAATGAGTAAGACAAAGTTCTGACATATTCGTTATTCATTTTACGAAAAAATTTGAAAGTGACAAAATGTTCTATGTAATTTGTAATTATTATGAAATATTTTATAAATATAAATAAGCAGACGATCATGGATCATTTTGGAAGCATTTGGAGGCAAAACATTTAACAAAAATATAAATACATATATTCTAACTTTTCTTTATTTTAATATTATGAAAAATAACACAAAGAAAAATTAGCTAAAATGATTTCTATAGTACATTTATCTTTTAATTTCAGTGAAAAAGTCAGTTTTAATTAATACTGTCAAACAACTTTAAATCATTATGCTAAAACAGTGCCAAGAAATATTGTAAAACATGTTATTATTTCTTTATATAAAAAAGAAAAAAAACAGTTAAAATTTTTATTTTTTGAAATAAAAGTTTTTGTTTGAATTATATTTGAAATGACTATTGGGAAATACATTTTTATATGGATACTACATGCCATTGGATCGATGATGATTGAAAAATTTTAAAAACAATTATTGCATTTTGTGTTTTGATAATAAACATATTGCAAATCTATTTATCATCAAAAATATGAAATGCAATATTTTTTTTTTTTTGAATTTTTCAATCATCGCCAATTCAATGACATGTAAGATACATATAATAATGCATTTGTCAATAATCATTTTAAAAATCACAATAAATTGAAACATAAATTTTTATTTTAAAAAAGAAAAGTCCTAACTCTTTTTTTAAAGAAATAATAGCTTATATACAAAATTTGTTGGCACTTTTTTAGCAAAAAGATTTAAAGTTTTTGATAATATTTATTAAAATCTACTTTTTCAACAAAACTAAAAGATAACTGCTCTCATAAAAATCGTTTTAGCTAATTTTTCTTTTTATTATTTTTTAGAATATAAAAATAAAGAAAAGTTAGAAGATGTGTATCCGAAAATTTATTTTTGAGACTGGTCAACTCCTATTTTTATTGGATGTTTTACCTCCAAATACTTCCAAAATAATCCATAACTACCAACTTGTTTGTATTTATAAGATGTTCCATAATAATTGCAAATTACATCGAATATTTTTCGCTTTTAAATTTCTTCATGAAATAAATGACAAATATGTAAGAACTTTGTCTTACTTATTGAACAATTTATGTACGTTGATCTTGCTCTTGTTGTAAGTCATTTCTTTTAATTTGGATTCTTGAGTTGTAATTTTCAAATTGTCATTTGGATATCCCTTAAGATTAAATTGATTGAGATTAAAATCGAACATGTTGTTCGTAGGCATAGATGAATGAATAAAGGAACTTAGAAAGAATAATTAGAGATTGAAATATGGAGAAATTGTCATGATATGGAGAAATTAATTGACAATAATTTGGACAATAATTGGAGATTGGATTTTGCAGGATTATTTTACAATATTTTGGACGATAATTCTAAATGAAATTGAGAGATTGTAGAATAGAGAATAATATAGAGTAGGAGAATAGTGATAATTTTGTGTGAGATTATTGTAAATGGAAAGGAATATTTATAATAAATCAAAAAATCAACTTTTTACAAATAACCTTAAAACTAGTTGTTACATGACTGTTTATAATTATTTGAGGGTTAATTTACAAATTTTACAAAAAAAATATTGGAACTGGACGGAACCACTGATTCATGGTTCCTCAAATGTTGCAACCAAAATCGAACCGTAGAACCCAAGTTTCAGTTCTAGTTTCAAGTTCCACCGGTTCCAAATTGATGATTTCGATTCTGAAAATCAAAAAATGGCCAAGTCTATATACATCTCTTTACGTGAGGATTAAAATATGATAACAATAATTTTTTTTCAACTAAGTTATTCTTCTAATTGCTTATTTTCTCCTTTCTAATGTCAAGATCTATAACAATTAGCAAGATTTAGCCGTATATAACTTTTTTATTCATACTCAACATATTCTCCAGTCTTTTTTAAGCATCCATCTTAATGTGTTGTCGTGGAGTAATTAAAACATATGCGCACATTCGAAAATTCCTTAAGAAATAATATTTGGTTTCTAATTGAAAATTAATTATAAAAGAGAGAACTTATATTAACTTATTGGACTGATGTGAGTAAGTGCTATTGCATAAAATAACATGTCCCTTTATAAAAACATGGAGTTTTGTTCTCATAATAATTATTTTGCAATTAATTGCAATCATAATAAATGATTCTACTAAATCATTTTGAGCATAAATAAAAGTATTAACGGATTGCCCTATAACTATTTAATTAACCCATGCCATTATCATTAATGGCATTATGAGTGAATTTACCATTAAGTACAAAATCTAAATGAAATATAACATACATATAAAATGAAATCTAAAATATTATTTCATGAATTGATTATATTAAATAATTAACTATGACAATGTATGAAGAATTACCTTTTAAAGAGTAATTAATTCAAATTTGTAAATTTTAATTTTGGTTATCGCAAATTATCTGTTATTATTTTTTCAAAGCAGTAGAACAAAATTGTGCCGATAACATGTTAACATATTATAAAATAATAGAAAAAAGAATATAGAGAATATGAGAATATCTTTATTATTGATGAGAAGTTTAATATATATATATATAGAGAGAGAACATGAATAAAATCTAATAAAATTTTATATTATAAGAAGATGGAGTTCGCAATAATTAGGAATACATCCACTAATTTCATAACAGTGATAAAATTTTATTTCAGAAAATTATTTAATTTGTCATTTTTAGAAGTATAATGGTGATAATTTTTTAAACAGCAATTGATTATCGATATAAGTAAAGCAGTAAGTTTTATTTCTGAAAGTTATTTAATTAGTGATTTTTGGAAGTATAATATAAATAGCATAAAATTAAGGGTAAAGATTTGAAATTAATACCAAAATAAAATGCTACCAACATATGGAAAAACCTATATAATTAACCCAAAAATAAATGGATGACGTGGCACCGTGTCATTGGGTACAAACTTACAACTAATTCCATCATCGTTTCGGGATTAGACAAAAAAAAAATCCACGCAGCATTTTTATTTTTATTTTTAAAAAATTACACTTACAAAGCTTTTTTCATTTTCATGTCAGTTACGGAGGGAGGACAAGATCAGTTGCAGACTTACAGTTAAGATCAAGGGCCTACATAGAGATGAGACTTCTAGTCATAGGGAAGGCTCTACAGAGCCGAAGAAGAAACCATCTGTTGCTGTCGTCGCCGCTACTCTTCACCAAACTTACACGCTCGTTCTCGCAACTTCTCTCACATTCTGACCGGTTCTTTTCTTTACTCAACATCTCTGGGTTTTCTCTTCTCCCTCTCTCTCTCTCTCTCTCTCTCTCTCTCTCTCCTCATATATGATATTGTAATTCTTTGATTCGATTTTGTTTTTAAAATGAATTGATAGACCTACTTTTGGCATTGCGTTTGATATCGACGGCGTCATTCTTCGAGGGGAATCTCCCATTGGCGGCTCTCCTCAAGCTCTCAGACGATTATACGATCCCTCTGGTACAGTAGATGATACGCATTTAATATGCAATTGCGCGCTTTTTATATAGGTTTACGTTTCTGATCAGATATGCAAAATTGTTGTTACTTTGCTCAGCCTTCTATTATTATTATTATTATTATTATTATTATTATTATTATTATTATTATTATTATTATTATTATTTCCTTTTTTTTTTCCCTTTCTTCTGTAACTGTCTATGTTTATTTTGTGGACAGGTGCTTTGAAAATTCCTTACATTTTCTTGACGAATGGTGAGTTTTCTGTTGACATTAACAGTCCTTCATGGTGTCCTTCATGCTGTTGTTAGCGTATGGCATTTGTTGTTTTTGAATGATGTGTTACTGGAGGTTAGAGCAAATTTGGATCTTAGAATCAGGCGTTTATTTAAATAGTGAAATGGGTTATTGAATGAGCAGCAATCAGCATCTTTATCTGTTATTATTGCTTCAATTTTGACAGGAGGTGGTTTTCCTGAATCTAAAAGAGCCTTGGAGTTGAGCAAACTTCTAGGTTTAGATATTTCACCTTTGCAGGTACTTCGGCAAAGATTATTTTTTCATCAGTAGCATCGTTTTACGCTTTGCTGGTCATGATGGAGCTATGATTTTATGGTAGGTTGTGCAAGGCCACACCCCTTTTAAGCAACTGGTGAAAAGGTATGCGCTTAAAATAAGTCTGGATGTCAAGTTGTTAGACGAGTACCGTTTTATGCTAATAAAGAATGTAAAAGTGTCAAATATAGTGTCAATTATTCTCATATTATTATTATTAAATTAAAAAATTGAAAAGAAATTGCTTGAATGCCCAGCTAATAGTTTATTTCTTCATAGAACGAGGACATCTTTTACAAGTTTCCATGAGAGAAAGAATGCTGGTTTATTACCATAATAAACAGTATGCCTCCGAGCTTCTATGAATGCACCATCCTTGGCTAAAGCTTCATATCCGTTCTTACAGCTTGACCTGCATATCTAGGCCAATATATTTGATAGTATTTTGCATTTTACAATTTTACACTTGACGAAGCTCCTTAGTTGCTGTGGTACACCGACTGAATGGCAAATGCTAGATTATCATGTTTCATACCAATTAGTTGTGTGGATAAGTGATTGTCTATCAGTTATCAACATGCACAATAACTGGCATGAGTAAAAGTGTGTGAATTGGCCTGCTCATGCCACATCTTTCTGAGTAGGATTTTCATTGTTTTTATCTATTTATTCATGATAAAAGTTGTGCATTATTGCAGATTTGAGAATGAACTTATTGTTGCTGTGGGAAAAGGAGAGCCTGCTCAAGTAATGTCTGAATATGGATTCAAGTAAGCTTTTTGAGACATCTGATTTGCTTTTGATGAAATTCATCAGAAAGCTGCGATTTGTCCTGAGTTTAAGCTCTTAAATTGCTGTTCTGCTTATTAATCTTATATGCAGAAATGTTCTCTCAATAGATGAGTATGCATCTTATTTTGATGGCATTGATCCACTCGCACAATATAAGATATGGACAACAAAGCAGGATGCTAAATGCAGTAGTGCTTCAAAGCAGATAACTACAAGGGACAGCGTCCACTCACAAAGAGTTCAAGCAGCATTTATTGTTAGTGATTCTGTTGATTGGAGCAGGGACATTCAGGTTTCACGAATTCTATGCCTTACCTGATAATTTATGATTTTATTTCGTGAAGAGTTAGGAATGATTTTTTTTTCGGTCAATAGCTGGTCAACTCATACAAGTTACATTGACTGTTTTTCCCTTCAGAATATCCTTGGGATGAGTGATTAAAATCCAAAATTTGACTTTCTTTGCATCAGGTGTCACAGTTGTGTTAATAATACAACAGTGATATACATTTTCTGAAAGAAGCTAATCAGTATGTGAGAGGCCTGAATCAGGGTTTTAAATGTCAACCAATTCATATTATATTATTACAAATACATGTAACTTCGCATGCATATTGGTTCATATTGGCTCATGTGGAATAACTTTGCAGAATTGGCATTGGCTGATTAGGATTGGTATGCTGCCATTTCCAGTCATTTTGCTAAACTATTTTAACAAGAGATGCTCAACTATGAAAGCCACAGCCCTACATTTTTGGAAGCAACATTTGATATCATGACATTGTTGAAAATTTTTAGCATACAACTCACTCTTTCAGTAGAGTAAGATACAGAAGAGAGAAAAGCAAGAGGAATTTGAAGTGAGTCAGCAATCTGTGATTTCTTTTTTAACTGTGGAAGTGAATGTAACAAGTATCTATGTATATGATACTGGAATTTTCCATTTTACAAGAAGCAATAGGAGAAACTCAGAATTGTAATACGAGAAACTCACCATTGCAAAAATAATCCCCATCACCTGACCCTCCCTATGCTAACTTAACTATACTCCTAAAATGCAATATCTTTGAATATGTGCTGCAAACTCAGTAGAAATCTGTTCTTGAATGCTACTACAACGTAAAACCACACCATAGCCTTACTGAGCCAATATTGCTGCTTTGAGCTTACAGATCTTGGTGTTCCAGAGAGATGGCTACTCTTCCGGGGAAATTACAATTCTCTGGCTTGTCTGTGTTCTATAGATATAGAATCAGGGGTAGTTGTTTGTTTTTGCTATACTAATTTGGTGAATAGATGACTTCTGTTCGGTTTTCGTTGATAGATTGTCATCGTCTTCATTTGAAGGCGCTTTTAAAGTTGCTACCTCTGTTTTTGTTTTCAATCCATTTTTTGAGCCTTAAATTTGTTATGGATGAATTATTTGTCATTTCTATACTTGCATTCTGGTCCTTTTAGAATTTCTTAAACCAGATATTACATTGTCTAATTCTTCATGGTGCAACCCTGAATTGATTTATTGTGGATATTGGCGTTAGGTTCTGTGTGACATTTTAAGAACTGGAGGTCTTCCTGGAAGGGAGATTGGACACCAGCCACATCTATACTTTGCAAATGATGACCTTGCATACCAGGTTGATCGCTATTTTTGTTCCATTTTATTCCTCCTCTTTTGTAATCAAGTAGTTCTTGAAGTGCTAATGTACTGATGAAGTGCCACTAAAGGTAGGCTACTTTTCCTTCAGAACGCCTTGGTATGGGAGCTTTCAGAATTGCATTAGAATCCATCTTTAACAGGTAATGCAAAGTGCAGATAAAATCTATTTTGGATTGAAGCAATATGAGAATGCCATTACACATTTCACCTTTTCCAGCGAAAAGAGAAGGCTATGTTTATTATTTCTTTCCTTTCTTCCCTTTATTCTATTGGGTTGTGACTGTACATCTCAACTGAATCTTACTGCGGTCTATTTTTCATAGGAGTCATTTGCTTGGACAAGATTAGTGGAAACTATAGTCTAATATTTTGTACTGCACTATATTCAAATTAGTTGTGATGTCATGAACTTTCTTGATGACATCATTTTCAAATACGCAGAATTCACACTAATGCTCTGGAGTATACATCTTTTGGAAAGCCAAATCCATTTGTATTCAAGAATGCTGAAACTGTCCTAAAGCAACTTGTTCCACGTCTTCATCACAGCACTAATCATGTGAAAGCTGAGCAAACTCATCATTTCAATACATTATATATGATAGGAGATAATCCTGCGGTTGACATTAGAGGTGCACGACAGGTTTGTCTCTGAGCTAGTAATTTAGTTCCATATACTTATTATTTTTTATAGTGATCATAACGTATGTGTATGGCCTTATTCTTCTTCCGGCATTCCAGGCTGGAAAGCCCTGGTTTTCTATCTTGACAAGGACGGGAGTTTTCAGGGGAACAGAAAATGATTCCAAGTTTCCAGCAGATCTGGTAGGCAATTGAGAAAGTTGTAGTTGCATTAAAATCTTTTCATAATTCTATAATTTAATCTATGGTTCCCATTAATTTAATCTTTCCTCCCTTTGAACAAATAAAATACTGGCCACTATTGTACTGAGCTACATGCCCTTCGCTTCGCTTCGCTTCTTTTCTTTTCTTTGCAGGTTGTTAACACTGTGGAAGATGCTGTGGACTATGTTTTGAGAAAGGAGTTTAACTAAGTCATCTTTGTGTTTCGGAACTCAGTTATTCATTACCGATTGAAGGGTAAACGGTGTGTTAATGAGATCTTACAATTGCAACACTGAAACATTCTTTGGCATTATGGTTGAAATTGTTTTTCTGAAACAACCCTATTTTAGATGCTGTTTGAGAAAATTAGTTTTGGAGTGATGTTTAGCTGTTTTGTAGCTTTTATAATTAGTAATGTAGTATTTGTGGAATTCAGCTTTAAAACAAACTTAATTGCCTTTTACCCATGTTATGAAATTTTTTTTTTCTAATAACGTTTCAAACGAAAATGCCCCTTAAGAATGGCCAAAGTTCAAATAAACAATTAGCAAAACGACATCAAATTATTGATTCTTAGGCATATAGAATTTCGGTCGTTTAATTGAACTTTTGTCAATTGTGAGCATATACAATTGCTTGATGCAATCAAATCAAGATTAGGATAGAGAAGTGAGGGAGACAGATAATGAAGGGCAGAAATACAAAATGAAGAGGAGAAAACAATAATGACATTCTGATTAGTTCACAGTTCACACCACATTCTTACACAATAGCTATAAATCATTTTATTTAATCTCTACATGGTTTTCTAACATCAAAGCTTGCTTTAACTAACTTACCAGTCTGTCTACAAAACAGATAAAGGCCACTTAACGAAAGCCTCGAGCGCAAGGAATAAATAATAAAATTCCAGAACCTGAGTTACAATACTTCTGGTAACTCGGTCTGTCTATTAAACAGATCAAACAGTGCAAAACATAAAAAATGTTCCGGACTATATGCGATGCAATAAAAAGAACAGGGCAAGAAGACCTCAGCAAACTCTCCCATGTCGTTGAGGTTTAGAATTTTAAAACTTGTTTAGGTTGACTCCCTAATTTCCCAAGCGCCTTGTCCAAAGCTGTGTGAAAATTGTCAAAAGGTACCAGCTCCATTCTGCAAATGGAGTTATGTCAAGTAATGAAATATGAAAAATCGATACTACATAACAAAGTAATGTCATAGAGAATGAAAGAATGCGTGCAAGTGAATTTGTGGGAGAACATACTCATATTTCAACTTCCCTTCTTGTGCGAGGGAAAGAAGATAATCTATCATAATTCTGCATTCTTTTGCTTTTTCAGAAGTCAACCATTTTTGCAACCAGAACCCCCTCAGGGTAAGATCCTGCAAACAAATAAACATGGAAGCTAAAGACACAACAAAAACTTATACACAGACTTACTGTTTCTGAATTTGAAAGGAATTTCTGATTTTGAAAGGAATTGCAATTAAAGAGTGCAGATTGAGGCACAGAATGACTCAGCAATTCAAACCCAATGCTCATATCTCCTTTCCTCCCAGAGGTAAAGAAGGTTGAGATCTTGTGATTTCAACTGGGCTCAGTTCCATCTCACGGAGAGAGTTAAGCTCTGTTTGTACAAATGAATTCTTGTGACATTTGAAATTTTTATATTTGACATAAAAATAAATACATTTCACTCTGATAAATTCAATATTATAAATTTCCAAAAGACCATACCAAATTCAATCATTTATATATGAATTCCATATTTCGATTAACTTATACCAAACAAGGATCAGTTAGATCATGCTGATCCTCCTGCAGAAATTTTGTTAGTTCAAAAGGATACTCAAGTAGAAACCTATATCCCACTATGCCAAATTTCATATCCATTATGTTGGCACCTGCTTTTCCAATTTCTATCAAGTTTACGTGTGATTAAGGAAAAAGAACTCAACACCAAGCTGTTGTCTTCAACCGATTTCTTAACTGGTACTTCTTTGTTTTACTGGTTTGCGTGAAAGATCAAACATCTTAAATAGATGATGCATGAAGTTCATAAAGGTGCCATGCCTTAATTATAGATAACAATCATTACATCAGTGCACTGCAACAACAAGATGAAAAAAAAAATAAAACAATGTTTACCTTAAAAATGAAGGAGGATGTTGATACAGTTACAGGTTTCTTAGACATTCCCCCATAAGTTACCATTGTTCCTCCTTGCCTGAATATGAGAGCACATTAGCAAGCTAGGATATATTGGATCTTTAACTGAAAGGAATGTTTAAATCTCTAGTGTATTTATCACTGGATATCACACCTTAAGAATTTGAGAACCAAAGAAGCAGCATTGCCACCAACACAGTTGAATCCCAAAGCAGGTTTTGGTAAATTAGTCTAGCATATGCCAATGCAATGAAAAACAGGTCAAGTTCAGTAATCATATTCTGGAAATTGAATTTTAAGGATGCCAAACACATACGAGAAAAGAATAAACACCTCCTAATTCAGATAACATCATATATTCAAACATAAGGAGTCCATAGCTGATGATACCAGGAGACCCTTGACATTCTTCACTTCCAATTGGCTCTCAGTAAACACTTCATCAGCACCTAGTTTCCTTAAAGTTTCCTTTGCTTCATCTGAACCAGGCCTAAATTAAGCAAAAGACAATAAGGAAAAAGTGTGATGGCACCATTTATTATTTTAAAAAACAAATAAATCAAAAGCGGCTTGCATTGCTAACAGCCAAACATATGTTCTCAAAAAACAGAACTTGAGATGATATTGGATAATGAAATAAGCCTTCCATGTCGGATCATCAATGTTAGAAATTTGTCTTATGCTTAATCACACAGTGTATCTCCCTCAATTTATTTATTCTAACTGTTTCCACTTCATTATATGCGATATATAAATCACCACGATGAGGCAATTCTGCTTTTCCACTATCAGTCTTGAATCTTCCTTTACCCAGTTATTTCTTTTATGATTGTCAAGGCTCCAATAGAGATTGTTGGTAATGTGATGAGTCACAAGCAACTTTGATATTCCTGTTGGCAACGTGACTTTGAGTAGAAGTCGTGGCTCATCAAATCTGTTTTAAGTTTATTTGTTTGTTGCTTTTATTTAGGAGTCAATAATAATATAATCCCTACTCTTTAAGCTATTGTTGTTAGTGGACTTCATGGTCAAGTGATGTTGCTTATGTTTAGGAGACATGTTTAAGTTTATTATTGCTTTTCTTCTATTTAAGGAGTCTGATGAAATGTTGAATTATACAAGTTAAGCGAGTATTCATTTCATTATTTCTTATAATACTTTGCTGTCAATATTTATCATTTGATATCAAAGCCTCCAACGAGAGGGTCTGTGAGAGAGAGAGAGAGAGAGAGAGAGAGAGCTGAGTGCAAACACTGAGATTTTATTTTCAGCACAAGTAAGGATAATTTCTGAAAATAATTTTATTCAGCCCGCCATTCCGCGCTAAGATGGTCATGACGATCACTAGAGCATGCTGACAGAAAACTTCCTTAGGTCCGAGGAGTTTTGGCTAGTTGTTAATGATGACGTGCAAGAGCCAGTAGCTGATACTACTTGGTCAGATGCACAAAAGATAGAGTTGGACAGTCTAAGGTTGAAGGACAAAGAATTATCTTTTCCAAGCTATTGATCGCACAATCCTAGAGACGATTCTTTGCAAGGATACTTCTAAACAAATATGAGATTCCATGATGAAGTATCAAGGAACAGCGAAGGCAAAACGAGTGCAGCTCCAAGCGCTTCGAACTGATTTTGAAACTCTACGTATGAAAGGCGGCGAGTCCGTAACTAAGTATTTCTCAAGGGCGATGGCTAGTGCCAATAAGATGCAAATTCATGATGAAAAGTTGGAGGATGTTGCCATCATTGAGAAAAATATTTCGCTCGATGACATCAAAATTCAATTATATTATTTGCTCTATCGAAGAATCCAAAGATATTGATACTCTCTCAGTTGACAAGCTGCAAAGTTCTTTCTTGGTTTATGAGCAGAAAATAAACCAACAAGAGAAGGATAAGGTAGCATTGAAGGCAACAATGTTTTCAAAACAAGCTGTCATGAGAAAGGCAAATGAAAGGGAAAGCATGTGCATCACAAAAAGGAGAAGAACAAGGCTAGTAATTCTCAAGGCAAATAAAAGAGATGTGAGAAGTCTCAAGTGGAGTGCTTTCAGTGTCATCGTTATGAACATTGTCGCTTAAAATGCCGCACAAATTTAAACAAAAATCATGGTCAAAGATCTCACTTTGTAAAGACAAAAGATGATGTAGAGATAAAAGTGAAAGAAGAAATTTCTCTCTTGATGGCCTATTCTCCCAAAGAGAAAGTTTCTGTTAAAATATGATATCTTGATACAGGCTGTAACAGTCACATGTGGGCAAAAAGAGAATTTTGTGGTGTTGGATGAAACTAACAAAGATACCATGAGGTTTGGAGATGATTCTATTGTCTCTGTCTTTGGAAAAGGAAAGGTAAAAATTGCAGCAAAGGACAACTCCATTCATACTATTAATGATGTCTTTTATGTGCCTACTTTAATGACAAATTTATTAAGTGTAGGACAGCTGCTAGAAAAGGGATATGAGATCAATCTCAAAAGTGACACCTGTCAAATAAGAGTTCCTAACTTGGGCTTAATTGTTCAAATTTGAAAGACACTCAACCGCTTGTTCTCTTTACGTCTTCACGACACCACACAATCATGTTTTTCTGTAGAAGTGAAAGATGAAGTTTGAAAGTGGCATTTTTGCTATGTGCACTTAAATTTTGGACGCTTGAAGTCCTTGCAATAAAAAGAGATGGTGTTGGGTCTTCCAAAATTTGAAACTCTTGGTAAAGTATGTGAAGAATGCGTTGTTAGTAAATAGCACCACGAACCATTTCCAACAAATAAGTCTAAGAGAGCAAAGAAAGTGTTAGAGTTAGTGCACTCTGATACTTGTGGTCTCATTAGTTCTATATCTATTGGAGGTAGATGCCATTTCACAAATTTCATTGATGATTATAGCAAAAACACACAGGTTTCTCTTTTGCAGGAAAAATCTGAAGCTTTTGAAAGACAACTTACAGCAGGCTATATACCTCAACAAAATGGTGTGTATGAAAGGAAGAACCGTACAGTTCTCGACATGGTACATAGCATCTTGAAGAGAAATGGCTTACCGAATGATTTTTTAGCAGAAGCAGTTTTTTGGAGTACTCATATATTGAATAGAAGTCCTAGTTTTATTCAATATATGACACCTCATGAGGGAACAAACCACTTGTTGATGATTTTCATATTTTTAGATGTATTGCATATTCTCACATACCAGATGCTATGAGAAAGAAGTTAGATGACAAAGGACAAAAATGTATTTTCCTTGGTATTAGTAATGAGTCAAAAGCTTACCCCTTATCTAATCCTATTACCAACAAAATAATTCTTAGCAGAGATATTTTTTATAAGGCAATATGGAATTGGAGTAATGATGGTCCCTCAACATATTCTCATTGATGATGGAGAAAAACAATCTCTTGAGATATCATGGGCAGGTCCAACAATTCAAGATGATGAAAGCGTTGAAAATGAAACAAATAATGTTCATTCCAACCATGAGCGTCCTCAACGCAACAGATGTGCACTAGCATGGATAAAAGATTATGAAGTATATGGAATTGATAAACCTGGAAATCAGCTAGTCATTTTGCTTTATCTTCAGATTTTGATCCTATAGCCTTTGATGATACCGTCGAAGACTTGAAGTGGCAGCAAGCGATGGATGCAAAGATTGAAGCCATAAAAAAAAAATACTTAGGTGTTGACAGATCTTCCAGAGAATCAAAAAACTATAAGCGTCAAATAGGTCTACAAGACAAAGTTGAAAAAGAATGGAGAGGTCGACAAATATAAAGCTCGCGTTGTTGCAAACCGTTATAAGCAAGAGTACAGTGTGGACTATGAAGAGGTGTTTGCTATAGTTGCAAGGTTAGATACCATAAGATTGGTAATTGTTTTGGCTGCCCAAAATGCTTGGTTTATCTTCCAATTAGACGTAAAGTTTGCCTTTCTACATGATGAATTACAAGAAAATGTATTTATTCAACAACCCCCTGGCTATGTGAAATTTGGTGTAGAGAATAAGGTGTACAAGTTGAAAAAGGCTTTATATGAACTAAAACAAGCTCCAAGAGCTTCGTACAGTCATATAGATGATTATCTTCCAAAAGAGAGATTTCAAAAAAGTCCACATGAACATACTCTTTATATTTAAAGGAAGGGGACATGAATTTTAATAATATGTTTATATATGGATGACTTAATCTATACTGGAAGCGTTATGACTATGATTGAAAATTTTAAGAAATCAATGATGGAGGAGTTCAATATGTTAGATTTGGATTTGATGCACTATTTTCTTAGCATAGAAGTGAAACAATCTGCAGTTGGGATTTTTATTTCTCAAAAAAAAAAAAAAAGTGCAACATGTTCTTGACAGGTTCCAAATGAAAAATTGCAATCATTTGAGCACTCCAATAGAGAAAGGTCTAGCTTGTCAAGAATCCTAAAGGAAGAGAGGTAGAGAACACATTGTATAAGCAAATGATGGGAAGTCTAATGTACTTGACAGCAACAAGGCCTGATGTGATGCATGTTGTATGTCTTATTAGTAGATTCATGGAGTGTCCAACGGAATTGCATTTACAAGCTGCCAAGAGGATCCTACGGTAATTGAAAGGTATTAGTGACATTGGAATTTTTTATATAAGGGAGGTAGGTGGGATTTTAATTGGTTAGGTAGATAGTGACTATGCTGGAGATTTGGAAGACAGTAAGAGCACATCTAGATATGTATTTAAGCTGGGTTCAAGTGTTATTTCATGGTCTGTGAAGAAACAACCAATTGTTACTTTGTCGATCACCGAAGTGAAATATGTTGCTACAACATCATGTGTTTGTCAAGCTATTTGGTTGAAACACATCCTTAAAGAACTTCATTTTAAGCAAGACAGTCTTACACCTATCTACTGTGATAATACTTCAGCAATTAAACTTTCTAAGAATCCAGTTATGCACGAGAGAAGTAAACATATGGACGTGAAGTATCACTTCTAGCCTGATCTCACTACAGATAAGAAAATTTATCTTATTTACTGCAAAAGTGAGGAGTAGGTTGCAGATATGTTTACTAAGCCCCTGAAGCAAGAGGCATTCCTAAAGTTATAGGATCTGCTTGGATTTTGCAAAGTAAACTGAAAGATGCCTCAGTTTAAGAGAGGGAATATTGGCAATGTGTGAGTAGGAGTCGTGGCTCATCAAATCTGTTTTAATCCCTACTCTTTAGGCTACTAGTGTTAGTGGACTTTGTGGTCAGTGACATTGATTATGTTTAGGAGCCATGTTTAAGTTTGTTATTGATTTCCTTCTATTTAAAGAGTTTGATGTAATGTTGAATTATACAAGTTGATCAAGTATTCATTCCATTATTTCTCATAATACTTTGCTGTCAATATTTATCAATTCCATCAACAACTTAGCGTTTCAGAAGGTAGGAAGGGAAATCCTCTATGAGGGTGCAATGAACTCTAAAGTTAGCAATATAACTTGAAAAAGATTGATCGCTAACTTGACCAATTGTCATACAAGTAGAGCATCATAAAGGCTCAATATAAGAAGATAAAAACTTAAAAGCATGATTGAAAAAGGATCCTAACTGCCAAAATATATGATAATAGTAGATCTCCAAAAGTAATAATAATAATAATAATAATAAAGCGACCATATGCTTTTTGACAATTGTAGGAAAAAAAAAATACACTAGATTAGTATGCAAAAAAGAGAATATTCAAGCAAATAAAAGGATAGACTGGATGAAGATGAATATGTTTATAGGAATGTGGAAATGGTGCCTAACACCTATTGAGAAAAAATTCAGAGAAATGAGATTGAAAAGTTCTGAAGATATGCATAGTAGACCAACAAATGCACCAACATGAGACTTGAGTTGTCACAAACTTTTTCAAATGTAGCATAGAATGAGGTGGAATAAAAAGAAAAAGAAAGAAAAGAAAATGATTTCGGATTAGGATTAGTTAAGTTGAGTAGAGTAGAGTAATCTCTTGAAGCAACTTCAGCCTTTTAATAAGCTCACAAAATCAGCCAGCAACTTAATATGAAAACACCAATATTCAATATAAGCGAGCTAAACTACAATATTTCACTTCAAGCTGAGAATTTTTGGGAAGCCTAAATAAATGAAGAGCAAAACAGACATTCGTCAACAATTGAAGACAGTGAGAGAAATTGAAATCGGAAGTTATATGAATTAATTGAAAGTTTCAAACAGCACCTGTCCCTTAATATATTAATGCTATGGATGCCACGAAATTTTGCAATCTGAATGACACACTGCCCAACAATACTTGTAGCCCCATTTTGCACAATAGAATCTCCTGCTTGTATGTACCATTATTAGATAAAAGAAAAAAAAAATGAAAAATAGAGGACGTCAGAATTTAATAAGGCAGTACCTGAATTTAGACATGTGAAGTCTTCAAGCATTCTTAAAGCAGTTAACGGATTAACAGTGACTGTTGCAGCATATTCCATGGGAGACTCTTTATTGATTTTGTGCCAGACACTCTGATCTTGTACAATGTAAGTCTGCCACGTCCCTAATACAATAAAGATTTACAATTACTATTTTTTAGTAAAATCAAGCGAAGAAAAAAAACAGAGTTCCAGTTCAAATTCCCATCAGCAAATGGCGTTCAATGTTCGGCCAAAAAAATGTGTTTCGCCTATAAATACCTGTCTAAAAAGTGTCATCAAACATGCAAAATATATATATAGTCTTCACAACATCTGTCTGTTTCTCAGTTGCAAAGAGGATATACAATTTCCTGAACTTAGTATTACAATTAAGTTACCCTAATTTGCCATTCAAGTCAAGAAGCAATACTGTGTAAAAACTAAAGAGAAATAGCAAAAGAACTTAACTATTAAGAAAGCCTAACATTGCAACAACAATGACCAAAAATTAAAATTGCAGCCATCAAAGTAATCAAAAAAGCACGCACCAAAAGAGGGTGGAGATGGAATGACCCAATCACCAGGTGACAGATCCTTAACTTCAGAGCCTACAGAATGAACTTCTCCTACACCCTCATATCCTCCAACTGCAGGAACTGAGGGCCTCACAGGGTAAACTCCTACGAGGACTCAAAAACAACATTACCCAATTGACTTCAAAGCAAAGGAAAATAAACTCGCCTCAAACCGATCACTAATTTCTCAAAATTAAGCTAGAAAGTAAGAAACTTTACCTTCAATTCGATTGATATCAGACGGATTAATCGGAGAAGCCAACATTTTAACGCACACATCGTTAGCTTTGACTTCCACCGGTGGTACCTCTACCACTCTGTACCAAATACACACTAATAAAGATAAACATAAATTTACGGAAATATATAATAGGTGCATATGTATATACGTATGAGTGGGTTGGTACCTAGTGACGGAGTCAGGAGGGCCCTGCTGGTCGTAGACGACGGCCTTGGATGGCGGAGACATGAAGGCGGAGAATGTCCTGAATATTTGAGCTTGGGCACGAAGAATATGACCCCGCTTGAGATTGAAGAGAAGGGATGAGAATGGTTCATTGAGTACTTTCATGGCTGTTGACCTCATCATCATCATCGACGCCATTTCTGTATCTTTACTCTGTCTGGCAGCCCCTACTCGAAGGTAGAAGGAGGTTTGTCTAACTATCTTAGCATTGATTCATTTTGCAACGGTGTCGTATAGAGTTTTGGTCTTTTTATTTATTTATTTTCCACTCAGTGATGGAACGTTGTCGTTTACTATAAGTACCAAGCTCTAATAGAAAGAAGAGGAACACTCCACACTTGGTAGACATAATAAATTCTAAACCATGACTTGAGGAACAAAATACCTAGACTAAACTCCTTTGCAACTCGTAAGCAATGAGGAGAACAGAGAGAGAGAGAGAGAGGAGGCTAATACTGAAGAGACAGAGACCCACCTCTAGACAAGACAACCACCCAACCAAAAGGCCTCTTTTGGACGGAAACTCTTAAATTTTGGAGTGTCGAAAGTTGAAGTCTTCATGCTCGTCTCCCAAAAAAAAAAGGTCTGGCGTGTAATTAATGTTTTAAATTTTGAGTATTCCAGCTATTTTTGTACATGCCTCTCCAACTACTTGACCTGCTTGAATTCCATTTCAAAACAATTTTTAAATATTGTTGTTAATTTATTTTTTCTTATTATTCAAATATCAGAAATACTCTTTTTTTTTTTCAATAAAAATTCAATTTTAATGATTTTATTTTTTATTGATTTTCTCTTTGAATTGGAACATAAACTCAATTAAAAGTATCACAATCAATTAATATGTCGGATTTAATAATTCATTTAAATCAATTAAATGTGTCACAATTAAAGACCATGTGTCAATACGAATATAACCCATTTAATAATTTTATTTTAAATATTTAAATATGAACATAACATAAAAAATAAACGAACGATATGAATACGATACACATAATTTGTTTAATTAAATAAATAGTAAATAGATTATATACTGGCTAGAAAACCTCTCAAGTATAATAAATATTGTAACATCCTAATAAATAACATGCTAACTTGATATGTTAACTTATAATTAGGCAAACCTCATTTCCAATGAGTGCAAGAAAATTAATGGACATATAAATGTTAACATACCTTACACATGTAAAAAGTCTTTCGAGGGCGACAGATGCTGACTATGTATTTAGACTAAATTAATAATTATTATTTTTATAAAATCATAATTATTTTTTTATTTATTTATGTCAACCTTTCCGAAAATCAATCTAAATCTTATGCCTTGAGAAAAATCCAATGTTGTTGTGTCATTTCATCTCATCCTTTGAAGTTCTTATGAACGAGGCCAAATTAAATGATGAGATCACTTTCCATTTTTTTTACATATTTATAGTATAATTAATACCACGTGTTCACTACTAAGATCCGTATGAAAAACACTTCTCTTTGTTTCCTTTGAGAGATGACTTGGCCTTTTATAAAAATAGTCTAAATTGCATTGCACTTGGACCACGTGTCCTTTGTAGGACCTCAAAACTGCTGGGTTATTATTTTAAATCTTTTGCAATATTGAAAATTTGAAAAATTTAATTAAAAAACAAATAAGTTTTTGCTGTGTGGATAAGCAACCACCAAAGCCTTAATTAATAATATACTTACGAGTTCTTTACACAAACATATCCTTAAATCTTTTTTTTATAAAATTCGCAATCAATCATGAATAATGAAATATAAAATTGTCATAAGAGAAACAACAAATATAAATAATTAAAATCTTCTTTCGAAATAATTTATAAAATGATAAATAAAATTTCTGCAATTATATTTTTATTAATTTTATAGTATTTGATTATTGCAAGGCTATATAGTCTCAACATCACATTTTTCATACTTAAGATTAGAACTCGAAATTTTTAATTAAGAAATATGAAATTGCATACCTATTAAATAAATTATGATGTTTATACAATCAAAACTATCAAAATTTACTAAAAGCAAAACTAAGATTTAATGGTTAATAGAAAATGAAATGGAATTGAGTAAAGTAATAGTAAAAAATTCAAAATACACAAAAATGCTAAAATTGTATTGTTTTTCATATAAAAAATTTATATTCAAATGTAAGTTGGTTAGGTTCAGTTATTTTGCATTATTTGCCACTAAAATAAAAATAAATAAATAAATCAAAATTACAATAAATTAAATACGAATCAAATCGAATTAAAAAACATCAAATTATAAAACCCAAAAAAATCCTGCTTTCCTTTTTCTTTGTTTCTTTTTAGGTGCAGAAATATATAATACTATATAATTATATATTGAAAATTGCTTTGTTGTTCTCCCAAAAAAAAAAAAAAAAGATTTGTGCACTGTCCCTGAGAGTTTACCTAATCTATTAGGAGTTCCTCTGAAAGGCAAGTCCACTAATCAAAACAACATGGTATTAAATAGTAGTATTTTTAAAGTTGCTTTCAAAAGCACAATTTATAAATAAATACCGTCTTTGAGGAATCAAATCTCTTTAGCAAAATCACCCGAGGTGGTGGCCTACGTGTTCAAGACTATAATTATCCGCTTGTTTGATCAGAGTTCCATTCTCCATAAATATATTATCTCTGCTCTGAGGAGTTAGACCATGATTTTGCAGAAAGGGGTATTTGAGATATTTGAGTTTATTATATATTTACTTTCCTTTGCGAAGATAAATATTAAGATGTTTGAGTTTATGTATTCCAATCTTGTGCATCAATCCGTTAAAACTTGTTGTAGAAAAACTTTTTGTAATAGAAAATATTTTGATGAGCAAATTAACAATATTGTCACTTAAGTAGTTGAACTTCAATATCACCATTCTTTTAGAGATTACGAGCGAAGAAAAATTTGATAAAATATATTTTTCTTGTCTCCTCTGATATATTTTTTCTTCAAGAAAGATGTGCATATGAAATATTATCTTCTTATAATATTGCTGAAATTCTTTTCTGGACAAGTAGACTGCAAATACTTTGAACATGTGAAAATATTTATCTTAATCAAGCACATTCTTATATTTCTTAATGAATTGCTAAAATTTTTGCATGACCAAAAAAAGTGGAAGCAATACTTTGTTTCTCGAATGCTATAAAATAATTGTATCGCCACATATATATGAATAACTTGTTTGTGATCTAATATAATGTGGACGTCAACTAACATGTATTTTCGTAGTCCATCAAAACTGATTTTTGACATGTTAATTATAATATAAACTCATATCTATTATCTTATGGAAATATCAAAATATGTACTTTAACCCCATTCAATTTCTTCATATTTAAAAAAAAACTAATCTGCAAATAAAATTTGTAAAAATGTTTATATCTAATCAGATGACTAACAATGTATATTAACATCTTTATTGCATTGAAATATTGTACTTTAGGACCAATAAGTTCTTAATAATTTCTCAAATTTGAAAAATTATCATTTTCGCAAAGTTGAAATTTGTCTTTTTCTTATCAAGTGACCTTAAAACCATTGGGATCCATATAAAACTATTTTAGTGATTTAGTCATATATGTGGATTTATAAACAAAACTCTATTTATGAAATGCTCAATCTTTAAGCGAAGACAAAATTTTATATTTTTAATATCTTTCATCTCAATATTGCTACTTCAAGAGCATATTTGAAGTACAAATATTATTGGCAATTCTAAATTAAGGGATAATGTGGGCTCCAAACATTATGTGGCAACATCTTAATATATTTGAGAGATAAAATGATCAATTTGAAAATTTGTACCATATGAATAATATAAAAATATATAACTATAATTACAATAATAAAACAATAATTTTAATAATACAAAATTATAATCACTTCAAATTAATGAGTTTTGCAATGATGAATGCATCCATTCATGTGAGTTTTTGATTGTTGTATCTTTCTTCCAAATCATTTAAAAAATAAAACATATTTAATTATCAAATATTGGATAGAGGATAATTATTTCTTTTGCAGTATTTTGATTAGATTCTTAATCACTAATATTTAAGATAGCCAAATGTATTTCAAGAGCTAGTGTTATAATGATTGTTAAGATCATATTAAGGGTTATAAATTTAAAATATATTTTAAAATTTCTTAATTTTAAAATATTGTAATTATAAATATATTGATTCTCAATAAATTTATGTTAAATAAATTTAAGAGATAATTAAACATACTATTTCTATTCCATAATATAATGTCTGGAAAAATAAATTGTTTCAAAATACTTATCATTTTTATAATTTTAATGAATAATAAATATTTTTTTTCAACTTTATCTTTTATATATGACCAATAATTAATACTTCAATTTAATAATTTTATTAGAGAATTAGTTTTAAATGAAAGGTAATGCAGCCAATTTATCTAATAATTTATTATAATTTAAACAAATTTAATGATTTTTTAAAAAAGTTTGATATTTTAAATGTGATAAATAATATGAAACAGAGATGATAAGTCGTAAGCATAACAAATTTAATATTATCTCTATTTCATAATATTTGTTATATTTATAATTTTATATTTTAAAAAAAATAATTAAATTTATCTAAATCACAATAAATTATTGAATAAATTAACTATATTACTCTTGATTTAATGCTAAATCTCTAAGAAAATTATTAAATTGAAGTACGGATTATTAGGCATTATAAATAGTAAATATTAAAAAATATATTCATCATTTCTTAAAATTATAAATATAAAAAATATTTTAAAATAAATTATTTTCTTAAATGTCATATACAGCTAGTATGACTGTTTGATGAATAGAGAATAACAATTTTATACTAAGCCATAAAGCAGATTACGCAATAAGAATTTATAATTAGGCACTTTCTACTCGCTTCTTAACCTTCCGTTAACTGGAAACAGTTAAAAACACGGAAGCGACACGAAATGGACCATTTTCGAATTTTGAGTTTTTCACCATTTACCCTGCCAACTACAATGCAATATTCTTGCTACTTTCCTTTCCGTTGTTCACCGTGTCAGGGTAAAACGGTCAAATTATCTGAACACAACGGCGATCTGGTGCATTCATTCTTATCAAACGCAAAACAAACTCAAGCATCTGGTGGCTCATGACTGTTTTGGCTTCTGCTGTAGTGCTGGTGTTGATTATAGCTGGACGCATAGATCGATCACCACCGTTCATTAAAAAGTGTTTAAATGCGAAAGCGCGTTTGAATTTTTGTCAGTTGGGTCCCACTCGGCAGTGAGGTGAGCAGTATTTATTTTTTCATTTTTCAAATTTTTAAAAAAGCATTTGACTTGTTAACACTCGTTTCGAAAATCAGACGGCGATTAATGGCAGCTGTGTATTTAAGTACGTCACGGGCAGGTAATGCATTAAAAATAAATAATTACATAAATTTATTTTTTATTTTTATCTTATTGCTTCTAGAGAAATGACAAAGATCTGTTGGTACACCAAATCACTGTGAAACTAGCAACCAATTGCCACGTCATCACTTAGTACACAACGGACAAAAGGACGACGCCACTGCTGCTTGAACTTATTGACTAAAAAAACCCCCCTGTTTCTCACGTGTCAGATGACTATTGGTCCATTCATGTAAATACTTGTACCCTCCTCTTATTTCATTCAGTGGAAGTTTGTTATTGGTTCCTCGCAACAAACTCTGTACTTCTGTTTCCACTATAACAGGGCAGAAGAGAATATAATATAATAGAAAACAGAAAATATAAAAACCCCTAAAATTGTAAGGGAGCTTATTCATTTCTGTCTTTCTCCCTCTACACATTCTCTGTGTATTTTTTTCTTTTGTTCTCTCTCTGTTGATAGACAAGAAAGGAAGGAAGGAGTAAAGAAAGAGAGAAAAATTGATAAATATTGTTAATAACACAAATAATATTGATATGGGTTGTTTTCGCTGCTCTGGAAAATCAAGCAAGCGATCAGAAGGCAGCATCAATAACAGCAATAAACGCAACGATCAAACACGACCCACTTCAGGTATTTTATTTTACATTTTGTAATCAACTGGGTATTTCTTTTACGTTTTGTTTTTTATTTTTGAAATGTAATGTAATGTAATCCTGTTTTTATTGTTTGAATTCTTGTTTCTTCTTTTCTTTCAGTGTGTGTGGGACCCTTTCCTTTTTCATCTTAGAAAATTGATGATTTCTTGTACTTTGTATGTCAATTTGATAGTTATTATTATTATTATTATTATTGTTATTAATAAACTGAACGATAATGATAATTTTGATTTTTCTGCTAAGATGGGTGGAAATGATCAGTGACTCAAAAATGTGATCTTTTTTCTTTTTTATTGCAAGTATTTTCTCCATATTGTTCATGGAGACGCATTTTATCTTTTGTTTTGGTTTGGGATTATATGTTGTTGTTACATTACTGGTTTCTTTTTGTTTTTGTAAAGTCTGACCTAAGCTTCAAAACCTTCCCTCGGGTGTTCATTTTTTTTTTTTTTGTATTTTTTTTTTGTCTTCAGCGTGTTCTTTGTTTGCTTTCAAATTTGATGGCTTTGGCTTTTCTATACCCTTAATCATATAATTTCTTTTGGGCTTTTTCTCTCCATGTGCTCTATTTTGTGTCTTTTTTTATTTACCTTTCATTTTTAACAATTTTTTTCTCTAAATGTTTGGGTTTGTGTTTTTATTTGTTTTACAGGATCATTGAAAGTAAAGCCATGTGCAAGTGTAAACACAGAGGAAGCTCCTAAAAATGATCGATTATCTTTGGACGTCACTCATTCAGATTTCATGGATGCAGTCACCAAGGACCCAAGAAACAAAGGGAAGCTTGCACAAACATTTGCCTTTGAAGAACTTGCAGCTGCAACAGGCAATTTCAGGAAAGATTGTTTCTTGGGTGAAGGAGGTTTTGGCAAAGTTTACAAAGGTTATTTGGAGAAAATCAACCAGGTACGTACAAATGAGTACATTGATCTTAAAAATTGCATTGAATATCTTCTGTTCGATAGAGTATATATGATATAATATTGAGTGACTTTTTAATTCTCACTCATTGTGTTTTGCCGTAGTGCTCCTTTTATATTGTCTAAATTTGTAGTTTTCTTGTTGTTAGTAGGAGGGCTTTAATTTTTGTTATTGTATTTGATGTAGGTTGTTGCTATTAAGCAACTTGATCTAGATGGCCTTCAAGGGACTAGGGAGTTTGTAATTGAAGTATTGACATTAAGTCTAGCAGATCACCCAAATCTTGTCAAATTAATTGGATACTGCGCTGAAGGAGATCAAAGGCTATTGGTGTATGAGTACATGCCATTAGGATCTCTAGAGTACCATTTGCACGGTATGCGGCCCTACCATCTTGATTGCTTACTTTAATACCTTAGCAAGTATTATTCAGTCTTATTTTATTTTTATTTTCTGTTCTCTACAGATATTCGTCGCAATAGTAAACCACTTGATTGGAACACGAGAATGAAGATTGCAGCTGGTGCAGCACAGGGTTTGGAGTACTTACATGAAAAAATGAATCCCCCTGTTATATATCGTGATCTGAAATGCTCCAACATTTTGCTTGGTGAAGGCTATCATCCAAAGCTATCTGATTTTGGCTTAGCTAAAGTGGGACCTAGTGGTGATAACACTCATGTTTCAACAAGGGTTATGGGCACATATGGATATTGTGCGCCAGACTATGCGATGACTGGTCAGCTCACATTTAAATCAGATGTTTATAGCTTTGGGGTGGTCTTTTTGGAGCTCATCACAGGCAGGAAAGCAATTGATGAGACAAAGGACCGTGGTGAGCAGAATCTTGTAGCTTGGGTAAGATAATTTGTGGCTTATATCCGTGTTATTGTATTAGTATAAGTTTCTTGTTAGACTATGTGAAACTGCCTGTTTTATGCTAACATTTCGAATCAGATTAATATGGATCATAGGATTGTTTTGATTATAGATGGCTTGTGATCGGTTGCTACTTGCTAGCAATCATCAAAACGACAACTCTTAATGGATTAATGTTTGAGTCTGAACGAGTGCTCTATTCATGTGATGATTATCCAGTTGCTCAATACTGAGTCTCATCATTTGGTTCCTTTCTGATGAATGTGTAAAGCAACTGACTGATCTTTATCTTTTGAAATCAGTTTTACATTTTTGTATTTAGGAGTAGATAATGCTAGAATATCTTTACTATGTACCATGCTTGAGAATTCTTTTAAAGATAAGGTTTTTGCTTGTTTTCTGGATGGATAGTGGTCATGCAACAAAGTTTGAACTGCATAAATTAGAACATAAAAGGGCTTTCGCGTCAACTTCTGTTTTGTTTTATTTCAAGTGAAAAATGGTTAATAGAACTTTTAGCCAAATTGGTGAATTCCAATGCATTCTGACACAGATTTCTATGTCTTTCGATAAACCGTCTGTCTGTGTTGTTATTGCTCGCACCTGATTCTGCAACTGAACCCTGCTTGCTGTAACCAGTTCTTTTCATTCATATAGTTTCTCTAGTATATCACCTGTTTGGTTTTTCATTATATTCACCAATCCATTATTTAATATTGAAAAGATAACGTGCTAAACTGATGCTTGTTTCTCATGGCAAAAATCCCTCATTTTTCTTACATGTTATGTGTGTCTTTTGGTCTCTTTTTTAATTTCTGCAAGTTATTGCGAACTTTCAAATAGGTCATGATTAAAAGAAATGTAGACTTTGATGGAGTATTTGTTTGATGACTGTGTTTGAGAAGGCTTAATTCTTATTTCTGATAATTTGGCAGTCATTATATAATTATCTGATTATTAGTTTGAAGAAGAGAAATTAACTAAGAGTTACATCATTGATGAGGCTAACGAAAAACTCTCAAATTCTTTGCAGGCGAGACCTATGTTCAAAGACCGGAGAAACTTTTCACGGATGGTTGACCCTTTGCTTCAAGGCCAATATCCTATGAGAGGATTATACCAAGCTCTTGCCATTTCTGCAATGTGTGTTCAGGAGCAGCCTAATCTGCGACCTGCAATAACAGATGTGGTTATGGCTCTGAATTACTTGGCTTCCCAAAAATATGAGCCAGCAACCCCTGCTCCAGTCCAAGGCTTCCATAATGTTTCCCCAGTCCAAGATTCCCATAATGTTCTTCCACTGGCTAATGCAGAAGAGTAAATAGTGGCCCATAGCGTTTCTTTTTAGTGTTAATACACGAGATGCCTGGTATCAATTTTTGTAATCATGGAGATAGCAGGCAGTAGTTTCTTCATAAGATCCTCTCATACAGGAAAATTCTGTCCCTTTTTTTTCCCCTTTTCTTCTGATGTACATGTCTTGTACTTAAGATGGGAGTCTTGTACGTAAAAAGTCTCTGTAGGAACCATTTCCTATTCAATAGAACCTTGCCATTTTTAACATTCAACATTTTCCTTTATTATTCTCTATATCTTACATTATTTTTCTATTCTTGGGCAAAAAAAAAAAAAAAAAAAATTGTGATCCGTTGTACATAAATATTTTATGGGAAAAAAATTGAGAATATTTAGGCATAACATTTGAATAATTTTTTTTTTTAAGAATGTAACATTGAATAATTTAACTTTTATTTGAGAAGAGTAATTTATAGATTTTTTACATTATAGTTTGTGAATCACATAATATAAGATTTTCAGGACATAAACTACGAAAAAATAATGGATAAGTAAAGAAATTGTAGAATTAGCTGCTACATGAAACCAAATCCGAATCAAAAACCGTTGGGTTACCACCCCCTAAAGGCTTAATTCAATCCGAATCGGTTCGGTTCGGTTCTTGTTAGTTCCGACTACCGCTCACCCCAAGAACGTGATTATTAGGTTATTCACGTGACTTGCACGTGCAAAGAACTTCCCGCCTAAAAGGTCAAGTCGTTAAAAACCCTACTAGCCAGTAACTGAATCCCACAGCTGCATGACCAGCGGCAATGCCCTCCAAAAAGAATCCAGTTACCCTTTCTTCTCCCTCACCAATTGTTCTTCAAAAATTATAATTTTCTCTCTTTATCTGTCTTCTCTCACTAAATGCAGCAGAGGCCTACAAGCTCATCTCGAGCACCAGAAGAGAACTGTGTGATCAAAGTGACACTGCCTGTTCAACAACAAGCCAAATACTCTCCAAGAAGCTCAAAAATGGATGAATCTGCCCAGCTTCCTGTCTACAAGAGAGATAATAAGGACATTATATACTCAAGATTCGCCTCTGAGAAGTTGGTCCATGCCATTCCTGTTCTTGTCTTGCTCTGCCTCTTCACTCTCTGGTGGTTCTCTTACCCAGGTACTCGTATTTCAAAGATTTCGAGAAAACCCTTTTCTGGTTTTAATTGTTCTTATTTCTTTAATTGATTTCTGGGTTCTATTTGTTGTAGTGGTTTCTTGATTTTAAGATATATTTCTTTTCTATTACCGGGTTATTGATTGCTTAATTTTGGAAGTGAGAAATCATTCTTAAAGATTCACGAGAAATTTTTCTCAAAATCCGATTTTTAGTTGTACTTCTTTTATATTTCAACGTCAATTTTGGGGGGTTTTCCTTTTTGGGATTTCTTCAATTGTTAGTTTGAATTTTATTGATGCAAGAACAAACCATATACGCAGTGAATTTTTTAATCAATGAGGAGTTGGGGAAAGAAAATCGTTAAATTGGGGGATTAAAATTTCTTTCCATCTCTGTGTTAGTTTCGATCGAGTGAAGGAGATAAAAAGTTCCACTTTTTTCCATAATCTAACCTGCAAGTCTAATGTTTATCAAGTTTAATATGATCCATTTTCTTATCTACTCTAGGTGACAAAATTGACAACTTAATATTTCAAATGCATGATTTAGTGCCAAAATCACTTTTATTTTTCATATTCACTAATTATTTGTATATTTCTGAAAGCAGTAAACCTGGAGATCAAGGATGGCAAGATTATGGCAATACATCGTGTTGAGATGCCAGAGCCTGTCGATAATAATCATGTTGAACTTGCCATCTTGGCATCTGCAAAATCACCAGTTGCATCTGTTCCTCAGAATGCCACAACAGCAAATAATGTAATAGAAGCTCATCCTGTAAGTAAAACCGGTTGACGATACATCTGTGTTTTACTAGGAGAAATGTGAAAATTACAAATGAATAGTTTTGATACCAATAGAGTGCATGAGTTGTTCGTTCCATGAAAGTGTATGACTAGACACAAGATGACTTGTAGCATCTAAAAATTCTTAGCAAAAACTAGGATTGATGGTGAACTTGTATCAAATTTACATAGATGGAATAGGTCAAAGAATGAAAATTTGTAGGTAAATTTTCTACTCACCAAGTGAATTGAAAATCCGATATAAAAATTGATGTTCTGAGTTCTATTTCCATTGATACCCTTGATTTGATATTTATTCTTGTTTGCATTGGGCAATATTTGGGAAAGATGAAGTATAGGTCCTCACTGCTATTATAATCCACTAATCTCACCGTCTCGGCAATTACCCACCCATATGTACATAGTTGAGGGTCTGTTTGATGGCAGAACTCTGCAGCAATCCCTTCTTGGTGACTGCAAAAGAAATTGTGATGCAGTTAGTAATAGCTTCAAGAATAGCAAAGAAATGAAGGAATAAATTTTTACTTCCTTGGGATTAGTTTTTTTGCATGACCAATTCTTTGGAACCAGAAAAAGAACAATAGAAATAAAATGCACTAGTTCGAAGTATTGCTTGTGAATATTACACGCTTCTCGAACACCTTACCTGCTGCCACCGATTAGTATCTGGCCTCTTCAATACTACAATAGAGTTAATTTTTTCTGGGGATTCCATCCTCCACCGGCAAAAAGGAGGACGAGCTCTGTGGCGAGAGTAGACTCCGACTGTTTGTTTCCTAGCTCGATCATACTTAGAAGTGGTCATGTAAAAAACAAAAGGCTTCAAACATGGGTGCTTTGTAACAGGCCTTGTGTTGAATGCATATGCAGTATAATCAGCTTTTCTGTACCAATTAAGAAATGTTCTTGTTGGCATCTCAAGCTCTCTAGGAGAGACCACTCCTCTCCATATTTGAACAACAAATCCCCAAGAGACTGAGATCGACCAGTACCTTTTAGTATCATAGCAGATGGATTGCTGCATTATGCTAGCTGAGTCAAGCTTGACAGATTCAAATAGGTGTCTTATAGCTTTAACTCTAGTCATACCAGGAAACACTGGTTCCACCACATCAAGGTGATGTAGAGATGCCATTGGAGTCACAGGATGTGCTCCTAAAAGACCTAAAAGGTCTCCATATACATCATACTGCATAAACACAGTCAAAAATCACTAATTAGTCACTCTGCCTCCAAAATACAATTACCAAAAAGTTAAAATGACTTAAACAGTTTATTTGGTAAGGGGGTCGGAACCTGCATTCCCAAAAAAGCACCACTAAATGCTGTAAGGTTGTTCTAAAGCTTTTATGGCTAGAAAATATCAAATTCATGCCAAAAGTAAATTTTTGATATCTTACATTTATAAACGACAGCTGAAATATACCTGATGAAACCCTGCTTCCCTCGTGAGTGGCACCCCTATCTCAGCCATACAAGCCTGAATTCTATCATCACTTCCATACAATCCGGGATATCTCTGAATGCAAGTATCTTGCATCTTGGCCAGCTCTTGAGCCAATGGGAAACTTATCGCGAATCCGCCCCCTCCATAAGCCATAGCATAAGAGAAATAAATATTCTGAAGATGACTCTCAGAAGAGCTACCAATGTAATAAAATTGCCTGTGATCAAATTTAGAAAGAATTCTAACCACATTATCGACAACAAAAACAGTATCATCATCTCCCATTACAAACCACCTGACATCTTTTAATCCAAGCCTTAATGTCTCAGAAACAACCCTTGAAATCCTTATTGCAGATCTATCACCTTGTCTATTAGAGTACTTAAATTTTGATGTATCTGCAGAAACTCTTATTTCAGGCAATCCTTCATTTCTTCTAGTTCTTACCCTTTTATCAATCCAAACTATACCTCTAGTCTCTTTAGGTCTCCACCAAATTTTCACATATTCTTTTCTTTTTTCCCATAGATTGGCGGATGCAGCTATGCCAAAAACAATATGTTTGAGCTCTGTATTGTAAGTTTGGGACTTTTGTGGAAGTAAAATTGGGTCTAACGGGTCTTGCTGTTGTTCTTGCTCATTAATGCGGATTGATGTGGTCATGTTGTTAAGGAATTCAATATTGTCTTCATGACTAATACATTTGCGATCTTTGTTTAAAAGAAGATGAGATGAGTAAACAATGTAAAGCATTCCAAGAACGACAAAGATCCATATTATTGTCTTTCTAAAGCCTGTTTGCGGGAATCTTTGCTGTGTACTAGTAGACATTTTCTTTTTTCTTGGTTTTCTTCCTTCTTTCTTTTGATTTTTTTTGTTTTGTTTTTCTTTGTTTCTGCTTCTCTTCATCCATGGAGATGGAGATGAGATTAGATAGAGAATTCTTCGGATCTGAAGAAAGGAAAAATGAGTATTTTTTTTTTCTTTTTTGTTTTTAATTTGACATTTCTTGTTTGAAAATGAAAATATAATCGATTAATTACGTGTAGTTCAATTAATAATTGGATTTTTATATTTTATTTACTTCTGGTTTTGATATTTCAATTTAATTAAAATTGCTTATTGGATAATTATATGGAATTAGGGATTTGTTAGTCCTAGCATAACGATTTAAGATGTACAATCCTCAAGATTTTTTTTTTTTTTTTTTTAAAATTGAAAACAAGAATGTCGTTTATACAATGCGATATCATAATTCAACATTCCATCGTAAGGCTTGTAGTTTTCAGAAAATGTCGACTCAATAAGATTTGTGATTGACTCAAACGACATACAGTTGGTACGATTATGCATTTCAGCATGTTAGACAACGATGGTCGATGGTCTCGCACAGTTTGTGAAAATGGCAAAAGATAGAAAAAACTGTCAGTCTATTGAAAAACAACCAACGACGTTGTGTTGAAATTGTGAGTAAAACGTAGTTGTTGTGGACGTATGCATTGCACGGATTATAATTGAATGGTTATTTAAATAATAATTATTTAACTAATTACCCATTAAATTAACATCTACAACAAAGTAAGGTCACGTTTGGTCGGGATAAGAAGGGAGGGAAAATTATAGTCTTAGGAAATAAAGATTGTGAGCTTATTTATTTGATTAGCACAAAGCAATAGATTTTCCGGAAAATGAGAAACTCTACTTATCGAGCAATAAAGGAATTAACTTCCTCTTTCCAATCCAACTTAAAAACTTATTCTTTCTCCGTTTTATCCTATATATATTTAAATGCATTATTGTTCATTTTCATGTATTTTTAAAGGCCATATTCGAGAACAACTTTTCACGTCGTTTAAATCAAATAATATTTCTATTTTAAGAAAAATTTTAGTATTTATTACATATTTTTTATAATATTTTCTTTCTAGTAATTTAATTTAGGGATGAACACAGTTCTATTTCAATCAGAAGTGAACTGAAACTCAATCGGCAAAAACTAGCATTAAACCATAGTCAACGATTTTTGTTTCAAATCATGACTGAAATCGTAAACTTAAGAGGTTTGATTTCAATTTTTCATTATTTGAAATCAAAACCAGTGATTTTAGTTTAAAATTGAAAAAATATTCTTAAAGAAATCCTAACTTATTTTTTTGCTTTATTATAGTTTTTTAAAGTGATTTTTAAATTTTTTTATTAAATTGGTTTAGTTTTATTATTATTATAATTGATT
The DNA here is from genome assembly GCA_947857235.1 of Jatropha podagrica. Classification (NCBI taxonomy): domain Eukaryota; kingdom Viridiplantae; phylum Streptophyta; class Magnoliopsida; order Malpighiales; family Euphorbiaceae; genus Jatropha; species Jatropha podagrica. The sequence continues at coordinate 52,578 of CANUEP010178862.1, read as the reverse complement.
CTAAGTTTCATCATTTTTATAATTGAAATTGGGGATTTTAAAACTGTAATTTTGCATAATTTAATCACAATAATTAACCTTGAAGAAGTTTTAAGATCAGTTAGATTGTGTTTGACAATAGCTTTTTAAATAGTTTTTAGAGTTTTAACTAGTCAAAATACTGAACATTATTTAAAAAATTATTTAATAACATAGCATTTGAACTGGTTTTTAAAAGTTAATAGCATTTTATAAAAAGTTAATTTATATAACGTTTAACTTTTAACGTTTTATGAAAAGCTATTAAAACAATTAACAGTTAAATGTATTATTCTAAGAACCGGACATGTTGGTGAATCGATGAAGATAAAGGTTTATCGAATCGGAGGGTTTGATCGGATTTAATACGGTTGAACCGAATTTTTATATATAATATTTTTAAATATATTTATTAAATAAAATTAAAATATAGGTTTAAAAAATTTGAACTCAAATAAAAAAATTTTCAAATTTGAATTTTAAAAAAAAATTAGTAAATAATTTTAAAAAAATATGAGTAAGTTTAAAATAAAAAAATAATACCATAAAATATATTATTATTTTTTATTTAATTAATATATTAAGATTTTTGGCTTTATAAATGAAAGGCCTAAAGATTAAAAAATTAGTAGGCCTAATTTTTTAGAGGCCCAAATTAGAAAAAGATCATAATTTTAAAAAAAATACTTAGAATTGAATCAAACCGATTTTTATCCATTCAGTTCAGTAATTTTGAGCTAGTTTTTGACATATTTTGACCGATTCAGTCCGATTTTTTAGATATCCAATTTTTAAACGCAAATTCGACTGAATTACAACTTAATTTTTAGTCGAGCTAATCGGTCCAGTCTAATTTTTAGAACTATGACTAAATACAACAACTAATAGCTATTAAAACAATTAGCTTTTTATAAAAATAATACTTTTTTAAATAATTTTTAAAATTTTAATCAGTTACACTGCTAAATATTAATTAAAAAATTATTCAATAATATAAAAATTACATTAATTTTTAGATATTAAAATAATAATTTGTAAACTATTAATTTTTATAATTTTTAACATTTTATAAAATATTATTTAAATAAATAACAGTTAAATATTATTAAAATAATTAATAATTTTTAAAATAATTAATTTTGTGCCGATACATCCTTTCAGGATTCTTTAATTCATTACTTCCACACATTAGTACATGATTCCCATTTCTGATGGGTCATGTCAACCAAGAGTGAGTGGGACCACTTTAGTGGGTTTCTAATTTGTATCCTGTTTTGTTTGGCTAACAGAGACTGCCAGATGTGACATATCACAGCCGTGAACAGATAAGATTACTGCCCTTAAAGTAGTTCACGTGGCTGTGGGACCCACTACATGTAAAAGGCCTTCTCTGCATTTCTCAACCTTCAATTTTATTTATTTATTTATATTCTATCTTAATATGTGATTTATGCAATTACCAAATGGTTTGTCTCCAAAATATTTATCTTTTTCTTTTTAAATTGTGTTTTATTAAATCTTTTGGATAATTTGTTTCTTAATTGGATTTTTAATTTAATTTATAGTCACATTTTTCATATAATAAGCGATGTTTATATATTTAATATTACCATTATTGTGTTATGATATAAAATTTAGAAATCAAATTATAAAATTAAAAATGTGATAATAAGTTTATATTTTAAAATGAATGGAGGCCATTAAAAAAAGATTCAATTGTGACAATTATTTTTAAAATAAGACACCAATTTAATTAAGTCTTTTCATAATTTGAAAATTAGTTAATAATATCAAAAGAATTAAAAGGAATGTATATTATATGTTAAGCAATAAATTAATCTTTGAATTAAGGTTTTTTTATCTCTATGTAATTAAGAAGAGACAATTGATAAACTATATCTAAAAAGTTGATAGCTAAATGGATCACTCTAAAATTATTTTTTTTATTTTATCATTTATTTATATAATAATTATTTTTTCTGGTGTTTAAGAAAATTGATTAATGGAAAATAATTTTCTAATAACATATAAAAATAATCAAATAAAATGAATTAATTTATCAAATCATAACAGAACAAATAAAGTAATTTTCCTTTTAAATTAATTTTTTAATCGCTAATGGTTCATTGGTTTAAATCAGTATCGGTCATTGAATAATTATTAAATATCTCTTATACCAACTACAAATAAAGTATGTGGAATTTTTATTTTATTTAAGTATAAATTTGTTCTCATATTTTAAATATTTCGTATTTTTATTTTTTTATTTGATCCTTTTCCCCCCCTAAAAATCAACGTATACTTGGATATTAGTTTCACTATATTCTTGTCCTTTTTCGTCTTTTCCTCTTTTAGCTGTTGTGAATAAAAGTAGAGATTTCTTTCTTTACTCTTTCAAGTCTTTCCTTTTTTAGAAGCACAAAGATACCTGGATCCTAAGGGAAACTTTTCCTTCCCCTCCAATCAATGCTCCTTTCGGGTTAACGTCAATTCATGATGTAACACATAATTGGGCTACTCAAAATCCATAAAGCAAATCTCATTGTCCACGTGTCCACTCCTTATATGCTTCTCTAAGTTGCTAATGTCTATCTGTCTATCCTATTATTCAATTTCACTAGAGAAAAAAAAAAAGAAAAGAAAAGAAATTAATACCAAAATTTGATTACTGCGTGCCTTTCTAATGAAAAAAAGCTTGAAGGTTGTATTTTTTACTATGTATCATTTAAATATAATTTGTATTTTTCCCCTTATGGGTTAATAGGCTTCATAATAGATTGTATTGTCTTTAATGAATTTGAAATTATTACCGTATAATAATCATCATCTATTTGTATTATATATAAATACGAGAAGAGGAGAGAATAATGAAATTTTTTATATGACCGTCGTTGAAATTTTGAATATATTAAAATGATTTTAATAGTAGCTAATTTAAAAATTATATTTTATATTAATAAGTGTTTGAATGAGTAATTCAACACTGTTTTCTCTTAAACGAGAATGAAGAGTTTAATTGGTGTAGATAGAGCAAATATTTGTTGGGAGGAAGCACTTCATATCTTATTAGACCGATTCGGTGTGAGCAGTTTTTAATTCTAGCCCAATAAACTTGAGATACTTGTAGTTAAGGGGAAAAAAATTACATTTTATTATTTAATCGGATATAATTTTTAAAAATTATTTTTTAAGTAAATATATATAGAGATAATAAAAAAATGTATATTCTTTTTTTCTATATGGTTATAGAAAAAATTGAGGGTTTATTTGGAGAGGATATAATGTTTATTTTATATAATATTTTTTATTAATTAATTAACTTATTTATTTATTTTAAATTTACAATTTAAAACAAGAGAAATAAAATATTTGAATAACCTCGTTAATTGATCGATATTATATCCTAGCATTTGCTTTGGAATTTTCACTTATTGACCTGACTTTTTTTCGTCCACCAAAATCAAATTTAATTAAATTATAGCATTTTCATAGTTATTTTTGAAATTCAAATTGATAATTTTTTTAATATAATTTATTTCTTGTTATATTTTGAGTTCTTAAAACAGTTTTATTCTTAATAAAAATTTATTATTTATTATTTTATTTTATTATTGAATTAATTTGTAACCACTATCACTTTAATTTAATAATAAATTTATATCTCTTTTGCATTAAAAAGATGACCTTCTAATTAAGTATTTTTAATTTTCTTAATATTTTTTCTTTTATAGCTTAAATATATTTGACTTGAAAAAAAATAGTGTTTATGAAATTGAAAAAAACTAAAATTATATATTTCTGTTTTTCGTCATTTTTTGAATTTTAAGAATTTGTGTATATGTTCATATATTTGTTTCTTTAAGGCACTGTGTAAGTAATACTATCACTATAGGCAAAATCATTACCATTATTAATTCAGATCATATTCTCATTTCCTTGCTTTTTCCTTCCAATAAAAAATTTATCATTATTTTTTATTATAGCTGTATATAGATATTGATTTGGGATTAAAGGTAAGAGTTGAGGATCAAGTGATAACTTGATTTTCTTTTTGAATACCTATCAGAGTTTTAAGAATATATATTATAAATTAGATACTAGAGGATTAGGTATAAGAATTGGATTAAATTTTTTTATACCATTTCATTGTATTAAAATAAAATTAAGTGCATAAGAAATAACATTGTAAATAACTTATATGATAAAATTTAATATAAATTAACCAATTAAATTTATTTTAATCTAAATAAAAGCTTATGCTTTAATATTTATTATATAGATAAAAAATAAAAAAAAATAAAAATATAATAAGCATTTTTACCGTGAAAAAAAAGTTGAAGGTGATGACGTGCTTTAGCCTAATTATCTCTTTCTAATTACTTCAATTAACTTGTAATTCTAATTTATATTAAATTGCAGCATTTTCTAGGGACATATATAACATCAAATGTTAAATAAAAAGGAAAAAGGAAAAATGTATGAAGGAGATTTTTTTCCCATAAAATGCAAAATAATATCATATTCATGCGTAGTTTATAATCTACAATATAATTCCACCATTGTTGTGTTCTAAAGGAGGATATGGAGAGCACTTAAGATTCGACTTTTATAAAAAATTACCGTTTATTTATTTAAAAATATATTATTTTTTATTATATAGTTTATAATATTCTTTCAATTTATTTAATATCTTCTATTAAAATGGAGAAATTTGAGTACAAACTAATTGTTAAAAATATTTCTCAAAGAAATTGCGAAACCCATGAGAAAAGCAGACAGAGATACGACCTGTCCACTAAAGGACGAGAATGGAAAAAAATAAAAATAAAAGCTAAAAGATATTTATCTTTTTTTTTTTTCCTTCTATTTGTTGTAAATAGTCTTTTACCTCCCAAAACTTTCTGCCAACAGTGAGACACAAAGACACAAGAAGCAGTCTCTGCCAAAACTCCGGTCGGTAGAGTCCGCAACTCCCAACGTGCAGATAAAAGATTATATATAAACATTCAAATCTCTCTACACGTACATACATGAATATATACAAACCTCCTCCCCAATATATTTGCCTTCTTCTCTAATAATTCTGCTTTCTCTGTTGTTTTGTTGTTTTTCTTTCTTTCATCTTTTATTTGCCAACCCATTTCCAGTCTTTACAACTTTCATCATGGCATAGTAATACGAGAAGAAGCCATGTGAATTAGGTGTAAAAGAATGGGAGATGGCCAAACTTTTTCTATACTGTCATGATTCTTTATTTCTTTATTTTGTTTTCCTTGATTTTATTTAGTCTTTCTTGTAATCAAAGTGCTTTCTGCTCCATATCTTCTCGTCTCTTCTTTTCTTCATGCTATATATCAGTAAACCCTTCAATTTCTATTCAGAAGATAGACCTCAATCAGCAGAATAGACATCAGCTTATAGCTTCACTCTTAAGGTATTACATAGTTTTGTTTTCGCCTATTTAACTGCTGATATAACGACATTATGCAGTTCCTTTTTGGTTTTGTCATTCTTCATGTATTTTTCCTTCTATAGAGTATGTTTTTGTGAGATCCTAATTAAATGTTTTACTTAAAGTTTCAGAATCTTGATTTCTCTGTTTAAGTTCTTAGAGTCTTTTCTGTGAATAAATGGTAACTTTGCAAGTACTTTGGCAGTTATCTAGGTCTTTTGAAGTTCGATCCATAATTATTGTAACTCAAACATACGAGTTTGTGTAGATTTTCTTTTACCTTTTCTTTGTAAACTTTTTTGTTGTGTGGTTCTGAATTCTTAGATTTTGCAGAAACTGAGAACTTTTTGTTTTTCTCGTGTTCCGTCGCTTCACTTGTCACTCACTCTCATGTGCAATAAAGAGCCATGTGTGGTCAGCTTTAATTAATGAACTAACCTATAACATTGGATAGGCATTTATTGCAAATTTTTCTTTTTAGTATTTTCTCTCAGGAAGAGTTTCTCTTTTTGCCTCGTTGGCCTTCAATTTTGAATGGAGAATGAGTTATTTAAATCCTCTCTATTCATTTCCATGAAAATCAATTAAAAATATTTCCTTTTTTTAGGTGAGAATAATTTCAAAAAAATATTTATTGTGATTGATTTGATTCATAGATTAATTTATACATAGACTCTAAATAAATTTTATCAATAAAATAATTTTAAACAAATTTTGCGGTTGATGTATAATCCACGTTGTTATTCCAGATTTAAAAGAATTTTCTATTTAGTATTCATACAATACGGACCAAATTACCCCTGTAGAATAATATGGATATGCATCATAAAACATTCATTGACTTCTTCATTTTTTCCTTACCACATACTTAATATTAGTGTCCCAAAATATCACTTCCATGCCTTGTTCCAGTTCATCTCACTGCCCCACTGAGCAAACTGAAAGTGAAAGTTCTACATATCTATGTTCTATATAGCTAGATTATTATATAGTATTCACCACACAACAACCAGACAATTGTACATATGGCCATTTTTAGACTAGCATCCACGTAAACCCATTCTAAGCCCTGCTGACGAATATCTTCTCTATGCTTCTATAGCAGATATGGAATCCACTGCTAAATCATCCAACAAGCAGTCATCCATGATACCTCCCATACCTAGAGATTCTCGCGGATCTCTAGAGGTATTCAATCCTTCGTCTTATTCGACCCGACCCACTAATCCTGGCTTTCGTTCGAACTCCGGTTGGCAAAGTTGGGTTGAGCAGCGACCGTATGAAAGTCCAAAGTTTGATCCATCTACTGTATCTTCTAACTCGGGCCAGAGTGAAGAAATCACATCATGGATGGCTCTTAAGGATACTAGTCCACCACCTCCAATACCACTATTGTCAGAATCAGAATCCCAAGACGTTCCTGACGAAAAATCAACAACAGTCACTCCTACAAAACTATCAGGAGAAGTTGGCATTGCAGCGAAAAGGGCCGCAGAGTGGGGTCTAGTGCTAAAAACTGACACGGAAACCGGTAAACCGCAAGGGGTTGGAGTGAGGAATTCAGGCGGGGATGAACCGAATAGTAGTACTAAAACGGGGACTTCAAGAAGAAATTCGAATAATTCAGTTCGGAGCTCCGGCGAGTTATCGGAAGACGAGGGAGGAAATAAAGGAATTCCTAGGGTGTCTGAAGACATAAAAGATGCATTGTCCTCTTTCCAACAAACATTTGTGGTATCAGATGCTACAAAAGCTGATTACCCAATCATGTATGCAAGTGCTGGATTCTTTAAAATGACAGGATATACTTCTAAAGAGGTTGTAGGCAGGAATTGGTAATTTTTTTTTTTAACTTTTCTTACAATTTTTTTTTTTCGAAACAACTTTCACAGCTAGGTAAAACTGTAAAAAGTGCTTTTTCTTTTTTTACAGTCGGTTTTTACAAGGAGCTGGCACAGACCCAGAAGATGTGGCTAAAATTAGAGAGGCATTGCAACAAGGAAATAGTTACTGTGGCAGACTGTTGAATTATAAGAAAGATGGGACACCGTTTTGGAACCTTCTCACAATTTCTCCTATTAAGGATGAATCTGGAAAAGTCCTCAAATATATTGGGTTAGTTTCGTAATTAAATATTTTTACTTCTAAATATTGATGTGGCAAAATTGAAGAAAAATAGTATAAGATAAGATGGTGAATTTAAAACTTTTGTCCTATGAGAAATATTAATTGGAGCATGACATTTTCCTAATTAATAATTTCACTTTATGTCACTATATAACATTAATGACTGAAAATCAAAATCAATCTCTTGCTACATAATTAGTTTGCATGGTGCAACTTTCCTTAAAACACTCCAAATAAAAGAGCTTCGCTGCCTAATTTCAAATAAATAATTTTTTAAATTTTATAAAATTTAGTTAAAAATTTATATTTTTTATTTAAAATTAAAAAATATAAATTTAATTTTATGAAATTAAACATAATTAAACTTAATTCTACAATAGGTAAAATTTTTTAAATAAATTTTATAAAATTAAGTAATCCAATTTTTTATAACAAAATTACCTTCCCTTCTCCTTCATTTGCAAAGTGAATTTTTTTAATATTTTATTAATTTTATCAAAACATAATCAAAATCATTTAAAATTTATTTTTATTATTAAAAAAAATGCTTTATAATTAATCTCCATTTGAATATTAATCTGAAATATTTCTGACAAAAATGAAAAAAAAAAATATAATTAGAGTTAATGGACCATTGAATTCATTGATAATATTTATAAAATTTTCGGAATTAATCTTTTAGAAATTGGTTTTCTATACATATCTAAATTTCAGGACTATCATTTATATAAATTGCAAGATTATTATTTCTATACACATCTAAAATGCAAACGTATTTGTTTATATAAATTTTATTATTTATATTTGAATAAAAATAATCAGATTATTATATTGCATATAGTAATAAATATTATTGGCATTTATTATTTATTTTTTAAAATTATTATGTCAAGATATTTTAAAAAATAAAAAAAATCCATTTAAAAATTTATTTCAAATTGAATTTTTTATTTTAAATTATGATATGTCATTTATTTAAAAAACGATGCGAATGTCAAATATTTGATTTATAGTATAAAAAATAAAAATTTGAAAAATGACAATAATTTAAAAATTCTTTGACGTTAAAAAGAAAAAAAAAAAGAATTGAGATAATGAATGATTTTCAAGTGCGTAAATGTTTTGTTGCTGCGGTGATTGGGCAGAATGCAGGTGGAGGTTAGCCGATTCACAGAGGGGTCCAAGGACAAAACATTGCGTCCAAATGGATTGCCAGAATCTTTGATCCGATATGATGGTACCACGCACATGCATTATTCTTTATCAATATTATTGGATGGCCCTTTGTGTCTTGGAGTTTCATCTCTTGTATTTACTTGAGATCTTCAAAAATTGAATTTTATATATATATATATATATATTTATAAGATTACTTTTTTCAGATCCCAGATTGTTCGTAGAGTGTGTATATGTGTGAAATCTATGAGTTACGAAATCTTTCCACCTTAAAATTTTTCTTTTTTACTTGGCACATAGAAATTGAATTGGGCCTTAAGGTATTTAACTATTTTGTAAAGTGGACCCTAATTTTGGGCCAAGGTTGGGCTGGGCCGGGCTAGATCAATCTAGATCAGCCTACCGACTATGATGGTAAAAATTGTTGATGTTTTTAGCTTTGTTTCTGCAGCACGCCAAAAGGAAATGGCAACAAGTGCAGTTACTGAACTTGTTCAAGCAGTGAAGAGACCTCGAGCACTTAGTGAATCTACTAATCGTCCTTTAACGAGAAAATCTGAAGGTGGTGAAGAAGAGGAAAGAAAGGGAGCAGTAGGAAGACGAAATTCAGAGAATGTACCTTCAAATAGAAGAAGAAATAGTTCAATGCAGCGAATCAACGAGTTACCTGAAAAGAAACCAAGAAAATCCATACGCCTTTCTTTCATGGGGTATGCAGTTTTTTCTTTCTTTGATACCAGTATATAATTCATACTTAATAGCTTCTATTTTTTATGTATGATTTTTCTTTGATATTTAGGCTGATGAGGAAAAGTACTCAATCAAATGATGAGAGCTCTACTGATGGTGTTATTCTTAATGATGATAATGATGATACTGATGATGATGATCAGCAGACTGATGATGATGCAGGGCCAGATAGCGTTGATGATAAAGTAAGGAAGAAGGAAATGAGAAAGGGTATTGATCTTGCTACTACACTTGAACGTATAGAGAAAAACTTTGTTATTACTGATCCAAGGCTGCCAGATAATCCAATTGTAAGAATAATTTTATTTTGAAGCTTTTATGATTAGAACAATTCAAATTTACCTTTAAAATAATATTTGATCTCTATTTTCAGCACAATCTATTTGCTTAATCTTTGCAAGTACATATTTCAAATTATGTAAATTCTTCAGATATTTGCCTCTGATAGCTTCTTGGAGCTGACAGAGTACAGTCGGGAAGAAATCTTGGGAAGAAATTGCCGGTATATTCTTTTGATTGTTTAAATAAAACACATTTTGTGTAGAAAAGATTCTCAAAGGATCATAAAATATTTCTTATACTTGGACTTTTCAGATTTTTGCAAGGTCCTGAAACTGATCCAGCTACTGTGAGGAAAATAAGAGAGGCAATTGATAACCAAACAGATGTTACAGTGCAGCTGATTAACTACACCAAAAGCGGTATGCTTATTCAATTATTCTAAATTTTGTTTGACAATTCATAAATATACCACTGTTATATGCCTGCCCAGTTCACGGAATCATGGTGTTTATATAAAACAGGAATTGCGTTTCTTGTTAACATTGTTAAGAAAGTAATTGCTAAGACTAATTACTATGCTTTTTACTTAATCCAGGCAAAAAATTTTGGAACCTTTTCCATTTGCAGCCTATGCGTGATCAGAAGGTATTCAGATTTCTAAATTTGGTTATATAGCTCATTAGTTCATTCTGTTGCTTTAGTGGAATTATGGCTTTTTTTTTATCAGGGAGAAGTGCAATATTTTATTGGAGTTCAACTAGATGGCAGTGAGCATGTTGAGCCGCGCGCAAATTGTATTCCAGAAGAAACTGCTATAGAGAGTGAAAAACTGGTCTAACTTTCATCTTCCTTTAAAACTTAATTTATCAGTTAATTATGATTTTGATTCCCTACTTAGTTTTATTAATCTTATGTCTATTTTCAGGTAAAAAAAACTGCAGAAAATGTTGATGAAGCAGTAAGAGAACTTCCGGATGCCAATATGGTAAATTCTTGAATACTATTCATCATATATTGGGAAAGGTAATTGTGATGTAGGTGTAACTCCAAGTTCTGGTTCTTTTATTCTATCTGCAGACACCAGAAGATTTATGGGCAAACCATTCGAAGGTTGTTTGTCCAAAGCCTCACAGAAAGGATTCTCCTTCTTGGAAAGAAATTCAAAAGGTTCATTTTTTGTTGTTGCATCTGCATTATTAATTATTGTTTAGTTAGATTTAGCATTTTAAAAACAAAATTTTTGCATAATATTGCAGGTTCTAGATAATGGGGAACAAATAGGCCTAAAACACTTTAGGCCTGTAAAGCCCTTGGGATCTGGTGACACTGGCAGGTTTGTCTTCATTTTATTATTATTACTGATATTATTTTACATAATCCTCCATTTCTTTAGAAAATTCTAACAGACTTGTCAATTGGCATGGCAGTGTTCATTTAGTAGAATTATGTGGAACTGGTCAATTTTTCGCCATGAAAGCTATGGATAAGAATGTTATGCTCAACAGAAATAAGGTATATTTGAGTAAAGAACTTGTTGATAAATTAAAAGATCAATAAGCAAAATATGATTATAAAGTTTTAAGTTAGTATTTGGATAAGTAAAGTTTGGGAATTTACTTTTCTGCAGGTGCATAGGGTTTGTGCAGAGAGGGAAATTCTTAACATGTTAGACCATCCTTTCCTTCCAGCATTATATGCTTCATTTCAGGTTAGAAAATAGCCATTATTGACTCCTGTTATATATGTAATTGCTTCAAATTCTAATGTCTTTATGTTTTGCAGACAAAAACACATATTTGTCTGATAACTGATTATTGCCCTGGTGGAGAGCTGTTCATGCTTTTGGACAGACAACCAACAAAAGTACTCAAAGAAGATGCTGTGAGGTATAAATCTTATTTTAGCACTCACATTAATTTTTTTTAATTATTTCAAAACTTACTCCTTCGATTTTGGTTTTAATGCAGATTCTATGCTGCAGAGGTAGTTATTGCATTGGAGTACCTTCACTGTCAAGGTAAAATTTTTTGGAGATTTCAAGGATAAAAATGTTTTGAAGTTTAATAATTCAGAACTAAAGTGCAATATAATTTTGATTTCATTAATGCTTGAATCAGGGATAATATACAGAGATTTAAAGCCTGAGAATGTCTTACTTCAGAGCAGTGGACATGTATCCTTAACCGATTTCGATCTATCATGTTTGACATCCTGCAAACCACAGGCATTTCCATCTGCCTTACATTCCCTTTTCTGGTTTCCACTATTTAAAGTACACTATAAAAATTTTGTCAAGTTAATATTGCAGCTTTTACTTCCAACTACAAATGAAAAGATAAAGAAGAAGCAGAAGCACAAAAAGCAACAGCAGACTCCAGTCTTTATGGCTGAACCTATGAGAGCTTCAAATTCTTTTGTTGGCACCGAAGAGTATATAGCTCCGGTTTGTTTACCAACCAAAAAGAATCCATATATTTAAGTTGAAAGAACAAAATGGTACTAAATTTTCTCTTTCCGTTTTGTTTATCAGGAAATTATAACTGGTGCAGGCCATACTAGTGCAGTGGACTGGTGGGCTCTTGGTAATTAAACTTTATATATATATATATACCATTTCTGGCTTCTGCATCCATCAATCAAAATTGAATTGCAGGTTTTGGGATTGACATGATTTTTTGTTTTTCATTTTTTTTTTCTAATTTGAACAGGAATACTTCTATATGAAATGCTTTATGGATATACACCATTTAGAGGAAAAACAAGGCAAAAAACTTTTGCTAATGTTCTTCGTAAGGATCTTAAATTCCCAGGAAGTAGGCAGGTGAGATTATTATGATGTCAATGCATAATGTTTTAAACAAGATAACCAATATTTTTTCAGTTACAGTACATAGCATAAATAAAACAAGAATATGAAATTTGTCAAATTTAATGAATATTAATATTAGGTTTGGACAAAAAAAAAAAAAAAAAAGGAAGACACATTTAGGTGATTGCAAGAATCTTTAAAAATTGACAACATATAATATATGACTTGGTGCAGGTTAGTCTCCAAGCAAAGCAATTAATGTACAGGTTGTTGCATAGAGATCCCAAAAATAGATTGGGTTCTCAAGAAGGAGCAAATGAGATCAAAAGGCATCCATTCTTCAAGGGTGTCAATTGGGCATTAGTTCGCTGCATGGTAACAATAATGCCTTCTTGCGGCTTCCCTTTCTTTTCTTGACACATAAAAAATGTTTACAAATTCATAGTCTTGGAGACAGCTGCAGTAGTATGAAACTAAAGTGCATTAATTTTGCTTTTCAACTTTAACTTTTGGTTAATTTAGGTTAGACTGGAGATTTAAACTCGAAACTTTTCAATCTTGGAGACAGCTCCAGTATCACTAATCAAAGCTCATATTTTATTGCTTATTTACTAACAATATTTGATCATTTCACAGAAACCTCCTGCGCTGGAAACTACTCTATCTCAGACTGAAGCAGAAAAGGAACCTAAACTTGTGGATCCTGAACTCCTGGACCTACAAACCAATGTTTTCTAAAGAGGTAAAGGATTCTTTTTAATTTATTTTGAAGGAAGTCTTTTCTCTTTATTGGATTATATATTCTTACGTACTGTCTTCTTTTTTTTTTTGCTGCAGATTTTTTTTCCTTTATTATTATTTTTTTTAAGGGAAGGATGTTATTTGAACTGCGTTTGCTAGAAGACGATAATATCAGGTCAAAAGGTCATCTCATTTCTCCAATTGATTGATCTAGATTGTGTTTCACCCATTGAAATTGAGGGTCCTGATGGTGTTGTATGTAATAATATAACATGCTTGATGCTTGTAATTTTGTGCAGGTATATCAATTGTATTTTTTTTTTTTTAGTAATATTATTGGAAAGTAATGTTTTTCTTGTAGAAACACAAAAGATGAAAAAGAAAAGTTCTTCCCTATGCCTTATAACGAGTTCTGTTTAAGAGAATAGGATTCAAATCTAAATTTATATGCAAGTTTTATACATACACATACAGCTAGAAAGAATCTAAAAAAACCCAAGAATGTTATTACATACATACAAGAATTAATACCGTGTCCCAGGAAGTAGTTGAACGTGTAATTACAGTTGGTTTCAGTCGTGATGGGCAATTCCTAGCGCAACATTTTCAATGAGAAACTATTCATTCTGGCAGCAGCAACAGTCGGTCTAGACAAGTATTTTCCACTGTAATATTTTCGTATTTTTGCATCATCATTCCACCAATCCCACAACATATATACGGAGAAGAACAGCCTCTGCCATTTGCAGATGTATCTATGCGTCGGTTGCAAGAAGCAATCATAGAATTTTGGAGTTCTCAATCCAAATGTTTAGCAAAATGTATATTTAAACCGCCAAATCAATCAAATTTTACTAATTAATTCCTTCATTTTTTATTCGTTGGCATAAATTTCTCAATTTTTATTTCGATAAAGATTAAATTCTAAATTAACAAAGAGTAAATAATAAATCCAACTCATTAACGGCAAGAAATAAATCAAATGGTAATACGACATAAAAAAATTATTACTAAAAATAAAGACTTTATTTTAATAATAAAAATAAAAATTTAAGGTTTTAATTTTAAAAAACAAGTGAAATCCAACATATGTCGACCATACTTGGTGATCACTTTTTAATTATTGGTTAAATAAAAACTTAATTTTAATAAAAATAAAGATTAAAAAGTCAATGACGACAAATAAAATTTTTAAAATTTAATTATATAAAATTAGATATTTTTCGAGGGCTTAAATCTGCAATTTGCTTTAATAATAATGTGAATTTTAGTTTTCCGATAATAATTTAACATTTCTGCACATAATTTATGGGAATTGGTTGTACCAAATCAAGATCAATGATTCCTCCTGGGGGTTTGTTTGTCCCTCCAAAATCCCTAATTCCATTGAACCAGGATCACTATAGATAGAAAGGCACGTGAGTGCACGTGCAATAAAAATATATTGTCTTCTTGTTCTTTAAAAAAACAACCGTTTTTTCAGGTTTTTAAAGAGATATCATAATTACCCATACTGTTCGTCACCATTTATTGCTATTATTCGTCTGTGGATCCAAAGTCCCCACCTTTCTTCGTTTTCTTTCTTGGATTCTTCCACTTTCTCTTATAAAATCGGCTTTCTCGGAAACCCATTTGCCAATTTTCCCTGCAAAAATAAAAAAGAAAAAGGTTCCTAATAGTTCAGGGTTTCCTGAACTTGATACTGATCACACCTACCTTTCTTCACTTTCTTGAATTCTACTTATTTCTCTTGAACAATCTACTTTTCCCGGAAAATAACAGTTAATTTTCGTGGGAAAAAAGAAAGATCCGAATAACAAAGGGTCTCTTGAACTTGATACTGATCACACCCTTTTACTAGCTTCTTGTAATTAGATTGCAATGGCAGCATCAAGAGAAGTGTCAACTATGATAAAGCAAGGGTTTATTTCAGACCAAACGCTTTCTTTTTCGCCTTCAAGAACAACTTCAACAACCACAGTTTCTAGGGTTCTAAACTCTCCTAATTCTAAGACCCTAATGTCTCCACCTCATTTCAACTCCACTGAGTCAACTCAGCCACCAACTCGCCCGGGTCACCATCCAACTCTCTTTCAAATGATGTCCGAGGAGCAAGCCCTTGAGCAAAATCGCCAAAGATCCCAATCAAAAATCTCAAAATTGGTAAAAGAATTTGACAACTTGAATAATTGTGGGCTGGGATTGGGTGATGTGAGGCTTACAGTGATAGGGAAAGATGGTTACAGGGTTTCATTTGATGTGCATAAAAGGGTTTTGATGGAGAAGAGTGGATTCTTTAGGGAGAAGTTAAGAGATGGAGAAAAGGGTGTAATGCATTCAGTAGAGATAAGTGAGTGTGATGATGTAGAGGTTTACATGGAAACTCTGGTTTTGATGTATTGTGATGATTTGAAGAAGAGATTGTCGGGAGAGGAGGTCACGAAGGTCTTGCAATTGCTCAAGGTACGTTACATTATATTAATGCGCATTTTAGATGACAAAACTGAAAGTCAGTTCGGATATCCATTTTATTTTATTTACGGAAATGCTAATTTTATGCCGACTCTGGGTTCTGTTATTTTCAAAGTCTTCAGGAATTTTGCTTGCTTTGAAATGCTTTTATTTTTTAGTTTGGTGATTGCATGAATTTGGGAAGAGCAAAATGAAGAAGAGATTGGAAATTGATGTTTTATATCTTCTTGTTTGATAGGTTGCTAATGTGCTAATTATTAGGATAGGTTTCCCATCTTTATATGTTGGGCTTAATGTGTGTTGTTTTGTTGTTCGGTGACTCCACAATGTTTGGTTGCCAAGAATGCTGAGGAAAGTGGGAGAAATTGCACTTTATGTATTAGCTTGGGTTGTAAGTAGAAGGAAATATTAACCGTTTTCATCAGAAGAATGAAAACAGTTTCTGGAATGGATTTGGTTGGCATTTAATGGATTGAACATTTATTTGGTTGCACATTTAACAGTTTACAATGGAACCAAATATTATGTGTTATGATCTCTACTTGTGGTTCTGTGAAACATTGTTTTCTGCATACTATTACTTTATTGCTAGCAGACGCTGATTTCATTGCCATGAGAAATAATAAAGGCTTTTCAAGAAATAATAAAGGCAACAGAAATTACGGAATAGATTCAAATCATAAGAAATAATAAAGGCTTTTCAAGAGCCGAAAGGGATCAGACTAGTCTAGTCTTTAGCAGCGTAAGAGCAACTCCTCTTTGTCCTAGAGCAGAGTTAGAATAGTTGGGATTTAGGGACAGAATCAACTGCACATTTATCCAGTATGCCAGAATCAATGGATTAGAATGCTGCAATCCAAGCGTGAACTAGGAGCTGCAGATGAAACGGACTCTATCAATTCCGACTGAGTTGAATCTGAGATTCATTTAACAAGAAAATAGTAAAATGATGTACAAAAAATGTCTTCTGTTCCTCTGTTTATCATCTGGTTCCTTCAAATTGCTCCACTTTGTGGCTTAATTAAGGAAGTAACTGCTATGCATTAAACTTATTGTTTTTCTATTTTATTTTGATAAACCTTAAAGTTAATGTCATCCTCTTATTATGTATATGTGAAATGATGTATTTTTCTCCTCTGTTTTTCATTGCTGGTTTCTGCTGTGCCAAACTATTTGAAATATTCATTACAAAAGAAAAAAAATTATAATATTAGTGCCTGGTTTTAGGTATCTGCAGCAATCATGTTTGATGTTGGGATTATGTCATGCTTAGAATATTTGGAAGCTGTACCATGGTCTGAAGATGAAGAGGAAAAGGTCATATCTTATCTCGGTCAACTTCAGCTTAATGATTCAGCTACTGAAGTTCTGCAAAGAGTATCGTCTGAATTATCTACTACAAATGCTGATGATATCTTTCTTAGACTGTTGAACGGTGTCCTACAAGCCAAAGATGATAAAGCTCGCAGGGAAATGAAAGCTGTAATCTCTAGATTGTTCAGAGAAGGCTCATCTGATAATGATAGTAGGCTTGATGTTTCTAAAGGTACACTTTATTCTCTATGCCATGGATGTCTTAGTTCGCTTGTCTTCTGCTTATCTGAAGCTACATGCATGGATGATGCCAAGCGTGATAGAGGAGGTTTAATGAATGAAATAGCTCGAGAAGCTGAAAATTTGCAGTGGATTGCTGATATTCTAATTGACAAAAAAGCAGCAGATGAGTTTGTAAAACTATGGGCAGACCAGAAGGAACTTGCAAGTCTCCATCCAAAAGTTCCTACTATCTACCGACATGAAATCAGTAAGATTACAGCCCAACTATGTATTGCCATTGGGAGAGGACAAATCTTGGTGCCAAAAGAAACTCGGTTTTCGTTGTTGTCTACTTGGTTAGAAGCCCTTTATGAAGACTTTGGATGGATAAGGAGGGCTTGTAAATCCGTTGATAAGAAACTGGTTGAAGATGGATTAGGGAGAACAATTCTTACCCTTCCATTGCTGCAACAACAATCTATTTTGCTAAATTGGTTTGATCGATTCCTTAATAAAGGTGATGACTGTCCTAATATCCAAAGAGCGTTTGAGGTTTGGTGGAGAAGAACTTTCATAAGACAATATGTAGGAGAGCAGAGCAATTCCCAGTTACAAATAACTGTTTGTGATTATCCAAACTGAAAGGTATTCTCCAACAAAGCCATATAAAGTGGAAAGCCAAGTGTATATATTTAGTGATATTCTTTTGTCAGTTTATATCCGATACTTCCAGGCGATCCCTATGGATGAGTATATTCTTTGAAACTCTCCTAAACATCAGATTCTGTAATGGGAAAGAATATGACCTTAGAAATTGAGGAATAACAGAATGTGTATGACCTCTATGCATAAATGGTGTTGAATTTATATGTGTAAAGTTGCGTAAATGACAATATTGTTCTCTGTTAGTCCTTCGATGAGATGACTTGATTGAATGTAATATGATAAATTATGATTTAAATTTCCCATATGGAGCTAGTAAAGATCAGGAATAGTTCTGAACTACTGGAGAACAATTGGGTTAATTATTTATCTATTGAGAAATAGATCACGCAATCATTTCTCAGTAATTGACGGGAATTGGAAGACAACAACAAACTTTTGCTTTAATGTTCATTTGTGTGCTTGTTGAAGCAAGATCCAAAACCTACAGGTTTTCTTTTCAGAAAAAGTTGCCTTAAATTATATAAGAAACTTTATACATAAACCAATCAATTTAGGTTTCTATGTACATTATCTAACCTTCAGCAAGCAGATGGATGGTAATGCATGTGCACTCAGTTGCACTGCAAGACGAACTTTGAAATCACGAACTCTTTAAGCCATGATAGGATCTAATCCTTTTGTCAGCATTGGCAGTGGATCAACCCTGCAGAGAAACCAGTATTAGCTAAAGTTTTATTGGTGGATCATGCAAATTGGTTTACTAGGCATGTAATGATTTAAGTATTTCTCAAGAAGATTTCTCCATCACAAAAACTTTTATCAAGTTGATGTTTAAGCAAATCAGATCATGCATATCAATATACATGACCTGCCCGCAATGCACCACTACTTTCCTGATTCACTTTTATGTTCTCTTAATAATCTTAAAGAGCTGAAGAATTGAAAACTGTTCAAGAAATAACACGCATTCCTCTAAATTCTGGAATACCCATGATGGCCCTTCTAATTATGTGTGTGATGTTGATTTGTCCTGGAAGGAGCCCTTTAATGGAAATTTGGGGTTTCTGCCAACTTTTGGACTATATACCAAATAGTTTCCCAGCCATGGTAAATAATTTCTGACAAGATGCGCTAAAGTCAAGGGAATGTCCTGCTTCACAGTTGCAAGGCGCAGGCCCACCTTTGAGAGGTGAGTCACTGAAGAAATGGAACCAGCTAGATAACTATAAATTGATATCACATGCTAACAAGACAAACATTTTGTAGTCAATAATCTGTCGTTTTGAATTAATAAGCTTCTCCCAAATATCTGATCTCTTGCCAAATTACTACTGCCAGAATGGAAAAAAATTACACATTGCATCCCAAGGCAAAGGATTAAAAGAATAGTGGATGAAGAAAAGTATAATAATCCATATATAAAACCAAAAACCAAAAACAAGAATATTTATTTGCTTACAATATTCTAGGGATTTTACAAGTCAGTCAGACAAAAAAATAAAAAAGAAGAAATAGATGACTTGGAGGGAAGAAGACATCGACAAGAGAAGGAAGAGTAAAGATGAGGCTAGAGGATGGAGGAGACACCAAAAGAAAGAAGGATCAAAAGAGGGAAAGTGAGAGGAGAGATTGGAGAAGAGAAGATAAAGGGTTCTTTATTTATAAAAATGGGCTAATGACCAAAAAATACCAATTTTTTTTAAAAGTTGCAATTGTACACAAACTCTCCAAGATAGACTATTTTATCAAAATTAAACTACTACTTTTTACAATTGAGGAGAGATTCATGAAAAGTTATGCTACAATTTAGTTTGGCAATGAGCGATTACAAAAAGTGCAAGTATACAGGTTATATTTCATTTTAATTATGATGAAAAGGGTCTGCACTAGTTATTAATTTATAAAAATTAGTGTAAATTAGTCTATTTTGTAAAAGGTTTGGTACAATTAAAATTTTTTTCTGAAAGATTCGAGGTTTTTCGGCCATTAGGCTTTTATCAATTAAATATTTAAAAAAATTTTTAAATATGTGAAAGAAGATGTGTAAATTTTAAAAATATGTGAGAAGATGTGTAAGTAGATGTGTAGTAATTGAACACAGCACTCTGAATAAAGGTAACACCATTATCTCTCAAATATCATTGATCAAGTAAACTTGTCACCTGACTAACA
The DNA here is from genome assembly GCA_947857235.1 of Jatropha podagrica. Lineage (NCBI taxonomy): Eukaryota > Viridiplantae > Streptophyta > Magnoliopsida > Malpighiales > Euphorbiaceae > Jatropha > Jatropha podagrica. The sequence continues at coordinate 32,377 of CANUEP010178862.1, read as the reverse complement.
GTATGACACATGATTCCGAAGATGTGAGGCTTCATGGTAAAAAATGTTGTTTCTTTCAGCAATTTGATTACCTTTTTTCCCCAATAATCATCATCAAAATTGAACAAGAAAACAGAAGGAATATGTTTTTACCTTTGTTGTACTTTGAGTATCCCAGTGCCTAGCCGCATTGGGATGCCCATTATGATGCATTCACTAACTCCCTCAATCTTGTCATCTCTCCCATGAACAGCTGCAGTATAAAGGTGATCCGATGTTTTTTCAAATGAAGCCAACATCAATACACTCTTGTCCATCTTTTGAATACCAAATCTTGTGATTCCAAGAACTTCACCCTATTACAATATCAGTCACATCAAATTTCCTTAGAAATAAATGTCTGGAAAACAGAGCCAAAACCAAATCTGTCAGCGATAATTCTTGCTGAAAACTCAAAATGGCTACAAAAATCACCTTAAATGTCATTAGATCCGCTAAGAGCATCATGTGACGTGTGTCAATGCTCATGCCATGACCTTCCATGACATTTTTTATCTCATCAATGATGCACTTTCTGGCAGCCTCAATTCCGAGATACTTAAAAATTTCCATTACATGATTACTTGTTGTTTTGCGTCCATCCACTCCTTCAGTTCCCATAACTTCTTGAAGACCCATGCTACAAAGATTTACATGACATATGGTCAGGTTTATAAAAATATTTCAGATCGTACTCTCTAATGACAACATGGAATACAATCATAGGCACAAGGGCATCTTTAGGGAAAATCAAATATTTGTGATCTCATCATGTGCAATACTCCATCAGTATTCTACGAATTGTTCGACTTTCTAGGGCATCTTTGGCATAATTAAACTTAAATAGTTAAGGTCCACTCATTTATTTTCAAATCAATGACACTGCTTGATAATTGCTATATAAAGATGAGCAACCTCAGTAGTAAGACTTAATTGTTGTTATCATTAACTTTGGGTTAACGAGCACTCAATTAACAGCATCAATTTCAGCAGAGTAAATAAATTTCAACTTTTTGCAGATGAATCACCAAATTTAGTTCACTTTATAAAGTCATTGTGGCATAATCCCGTGAATCATCACTGGTGATATGACTTGGCAACCTATTGGAACTCAACCTAATAAGCCTTATTGGGAGAGAATAATTTCAGGCTTTCAGCTGTTACTATTCCACTTTGCATTGCCTAGTTTGAGTAAATAGGTACTCTGGACTGCCATGACAGATTTCTAACTGGATTGTAGTTCTAGTGACCTCACTGAGACAACATTAAGCTTTTGTTATTTTTCTGTAACAAATTAAAGTTACCACACGAGTTAAATGCTCAGTTGAATAATCATGAGTGAGATTTAACATATATCAATCAGAAATTTAATTTCTTTGCTACATTTCCTCCCTCCAATTTTTCATTCGAAATTTTCTGATCCACATGAAAAGAAAGGATGAGGAGGCATTGAAGAAGAAACGGAATATATATACACACACAAAATCATGAGTGTTCATTTCACAAAAGAAAGATTGGCTAGCAAAGGGCTTCGATCGTCCTGTTATAGCTTCTATTCAAGCAAACAAAACATATTCCTTCATGTAGACATTTGTTATAGATGAATAGTAGAAAAGCTTTCACAAATATAAAATTTTATTCAGAAACAAGAAACTGGGCACTGAGGACAGACCAATAGATTATCTGCCCTCCATTGCTCTTGTGGACGCATTTAGGGGGGAGAGGAAGAAGGATGGCATAGAAGGGGTTGCACATTTCAAAACATTATTCTGCATATTAATAATGACCCATGGGTTTCCTGAAGAATTTCTGGGAAGTTGACATGAAGTGATCAATAACTGCACTATCTTTCTTGTCAGCAAAACATTGAGCATGTGTGTAAGAATAAATAATACCTGGCATTTCAATTATGTCCCAATGTTCAGCGTGTAATGTACAAGGAGCTTGATTAACTCACAACTTCTTAATTAGGGAAGATTTCCAAATTTAGTCCAATTCTTAAACATTAATGTTAAGAATGTATTTAAAACAAGTTTTCACAAGGAATTTCAAATCTAAGATAAATTGTATTCTGACAATGTGTTCAGTTCCCTGGAGCTTCAGCAACAGTTGCAAGACAAAGATAAAAAGCAGCGAGTATTGCGTTATGCAAACCATTATAAAAACATGATTTCTAAGGAGTATTATATCATCTAAACAATTAATGGCTTTTATATGAACTATAAAAGATGCATGCCACTACCAAATGGTAAGCAAGAAGTTTTGATTGATATGATGGTTGGTCCTGACATCATTTTATGGACCAATCAGCTTCCTCATTAAACTTTTACTTTGGGTGCCTTGACATGATACAAAAATAATGCCATTGCTACTGACTAATGCTTCATTGTACTCATTTCGCCACATTTGTTATGGTGCCTCGACTTTAGTGCCCACCTGCTTGCCAAATCTTCACAATGAAGAAATTTGACAACCATGCAAAGTTAGTTTACATGCTTCATTGTGAAGCAAAGTAAACCGACTTTTACTCCTATACATATATGAATGAGTATTGAGCATTTGATAGAGATCAGAACCAAAGGGGTGAGCAGGGGCTGGGTGAGACAGAACAAGGGGCAAAAAAGGCAACCAAGGCAGCTTGGGTAGCTCATCTGGATGGAGATAATGAGAGTTTCAGCTTTTAGAGATTAGGGTCTTTACTCTTGGTGCAATTAATTGGGTTTAATTAATTGCGGGTATCCTTTAGCACAGGTTGTCTAAACACAGGTCCTTCAGTGTAGGTGGCCAAACACTGGGTTCATCAAAAATGGGTTTTACTCTCGTGTATTTTGCTTTAGGAATCTAGAGGGGTGATAGCAATTGTTCGATGTTCATGTGATGGTATACAAATATTGTGGGATATTGAGCAGGGACCCTCCAGGGAAATTGCAATATTTTGTATGTATTATTTTATTCCCAAATCATCTATATTGCATAAAGACCAGAAACTCAAATGGTAAGGCACAGGACCTAGCCAAAACAAAAACATTAATTTATAAATAGTTTAACGGATAAAACATGTTGTGTCTGCAGAAAACTAACCCTTCTACAAACATGTTGTAGGTTGGGAGCTCTTGATTACTTGCTTTACCCTCACGCTTCTTTTGTGCAATAACAGCACGTTCAACAGTTTTTATGCCCTGTCATCCAAAGACATGGTAATTACACATGCTACCAGCAGTACTAATTGAGAAAATGAAACATAATTTAGAAAGTTCTCTCACCTTTACTGTAATTGATGGAAGCATATTTTTAAGAGAATGGAGCTCAAAATGAACTTTTTCTCTATCACCCAGGGGAATAACTTCCAATTTTCTAATATCCAATACCTTGATATTCTGCATGTAAATATAGCCATGGAATGTTTAACCTGTAATTCACAAAATGTTAAGAATTACCATATAATATTTCTTACCTGTGGCTTTAGTTTAGTTCTTGGAGTCTGTAAAATGGATTCCCTCACAGTGTTGGCATCCAGAGATAATTGCGCCTCTTGAATTGTTTTCATGTCAAGTGTAACCACTACAGATGCTGATCTTGAAGTCATTACAATTTTGATACTCTTAGCAATCTACAATATGACAAGGAAATCAGATTAGGAGAGAGATTTGAAGTAAATGAAGAAAAAGCAAGAAATACCTTCAAATATGGAGCAGAAGACTGAAACAGAATTTGCCATATAAAAGAATTTTAAAGCTCATTTTGAGGATATAATATTACAAGTGCAATACGACACTGGGACTCGCAGTCAATATATGAGAGATAGACTAATTGTAGTAAATGGAGATAAAACGAACACCGTAATTGATGTTAGAGAAAAGCACTTTAAATATCTGAAACAAATAATAATATGCAAAAATCAAGAATTCCCTGAGTTCCAAACTTCAAAAACATAATACAAACAGAACTTGTCAAGAAGACTAACTGAAAAGGCAGCTATCTAATGTCTGCTTATGAATTAACTGCACACCTGGCCTAAAACAGTTTTTTCAATACGAGTTTTCACAATTCGGGCAGCATTCACGTTAGTATTATTCTCAAGCTCAGTAGTAATGATAGGTGTACTGATCTTTTTGGCCCCATTTATTATTTCTTTGATGCGAGGAACTCCTTGTGTGATATCTAAAACAACACTAAGGAATCAAACTGAAAACCCATTTATATCCAGATCTTCTGTAATTAATAAAGTGTTGATTGTCAGTCAAATGAAATCAGCAAGGATACTCATGCTTGCAACTCCAGCAAAGTGAAAGGTCTTCAATGTCATTTGTGTCCCTGGCTCCCCTATACTTTGAGCCCCAATTGCACCAATTGCTGTACCAGGTTCAATTCTTTTCCAAAGATAACGAACGATGCAGGTTTTCAGAAAAACCTATAGTTTGATGATAAATCACAGACATATAGTTAATGTGACTATAAATCATAACTGAAGAAAATGATATGTTTCTAAACTTCAAGCAAAAAAGCTACACCCGGAGAGAAGAGCGGGAGAAATAAAATTCATAAAAACAAATAACAATTCCACACCAAGAGCTACCAAAGGCAAAACCTGTAAGGCTCTGACAAGCCGAAAGAATGTCAGGAACACATTTGTTTTTATGCATACATAAATGTTGACTTGTATAAATGTTTGGCATTGTGCTTTGAAGGCAAATGACAATGCCAAACTCCCTCATATTCTTTTGTTGGTAGAATGAACCTAGAATTACTTTTTTCTCCCTATTACCAGCTGAATTGGAAATGAAGGCATGCAAAATAAGTCTTAATGTTATTGCAATAACTGAACAGAATTAAGAGCAAGAACAAGAATCTCTTTTTATTTTCTTTACATCCTTAATTTCAACACCTTGAAACAGCATAACAAGTTAAACATAGCATCCCTTGAGCTAGGGCAATGATCCAGATGATTTTGATGCCATCCATTATTTTCATACAATTCATTAAGTGATCCTAAATTAGAAACAGAATAAGCACATGGACATCTAATTTTCTCATGACAAACTTTCCACTAAATGACTTGAAAATCTCAACTTTGTCTTCTATTGATATTGCTTTATTTTCTTTTTTAATTTTCAACACATTGCACCTGAAACAAGGAGAAAACAAAGTTTTCTTAACTGTAACACCAGAACTAGACAAATAGCTAGAAGAAAATTTTCATCAGGCTCAGGCGTCAACTTCCTCACTATGCCTTATTCCACTTTATCTCTCTCAATGATCCACAGTTACTCAGCTGATGTTCTACCTCATCAACTAAAAAGGGTAATGCGTCTCTAAGCATAAATATTCTCTGCAAATTATTTTTAGTCTTCATCTCATTCCAACCTGTATGGTTCTATAAAAGTATAGAGCTACTAGAAAAGAGTTGTAAGTAAAGCACAAAACGATCAATAAAACAATAAAAGAAGGAACAAAATGTCCATAATTAATAGCATTAAATAGTAAATACTGACCTCCAACTGTCTTTTCGTAATACCATATATTTTATGTGCTAGTCTTTCTATATTAGTAGTCTTTCCTCTTACGCCTCCAACTTCTTCCATATTTTCAGAATTTTGCTCCTCAACTCCATTGTCCAACTTCAACATCATTTCCAATCTCTTAACATGATTTCCCAGGAAGAAACTGAGATTCTGTTTGAAGGCTTCAGAACAAACGCTATCAAAAGCCTTGTCATAATCATCCAGCAAAGTTTTCACACAGCCGGAGATATCTGAAGGAGATAAGTAGTCCCCTTCTCCAGCAGGACAGGTGGCCTATAAATTCACATTCAGCAGGTGTTTTCAATGTTTCCTATAGTTTTATGAAATTCCAGATAATTAGAGAGGCAAAGCTACAAACCTTAACTTTCACGAACAAGCGATCAAGATTCAAAGGAACTCCACCTTTTCCTTCCATTTTTGCAGGATCCAAGCCATCATCTCCATAAACAAACTGAACTACAGATCCATTTGCACTTAGTACTTTATTATCATAATCAATAAACAAGTCCTCCAAACCCTTTATGAGTCGACGAGACATGTACCCTGTGTCAGCTGTTTTGACCTGCAATGTTAAACAAGGTCAACTATCTATTGTAAATAGGCTAGCATGATCTTAGGGATTGAATATAATAGAGTTTCATACATAGGTTGCAAATACTTATATATAATAGCATACTCACCTCACTAATGATATATGGAATCATTCATAAAAGGTTACATGCAGCAAAAACAATAACATCTTCAGCATCTTAAGATAGTAAGGCAATCCCAATTTCCTCTGCTCATCCACTCCATACCATCCATATTATTGAACTAAGATGACAACTTCAGCACTCAGGATAAACAATGTTACGGGTCTGAGTGTGAGTGTGTATGTGTGTGCGTGTGTGAAAGAGAGAGAGAGAGAGAGAGAGAGAGAGATACTACATAAGCATTGCACTATCACTGACAGAGATTAGCAATTATATTACATATAAAGAATTTCCAAACAGGCATGATCCATCTTTTAACATTGTAGTTTGTTCTCTAGAGCTGATTAATAATATGCAAGAGGCTAACTACAGTTTCTTCAGACTTGCTCAAATTTTTCTTTTAAGTTCTTCCATGACTTGGAGTTGTTGGCTTTAAAAGGTTTCACCAAGAGAAGATGAACAAGTGAACATGTGATCAATCTAAATGGGTAACAAAGCAATGATGAAGATTGTCCATACCGCAGTGTCCACAAGACCTTCTCTGCCACCCATTGTATGGAAGAAAAACTCAGTTGCCGTCAAACCACTATAGAATGAATTAGCAACAAAGCCTTTGGCCTGCATAAGAGCAAAATCCAGGACAACTTTTTTCATTGACAAGCACTTCAAAAAATACAAGTCGAAATCACTAAGCATTTCCAACAGCTAACGTTGTAGACAGATCAAATGTAAAATTTTAGAAAGAAAGGTGAAGAAATAAGTTTTAGATTCTTTACTTTTCTTTCTCCCAGTTGTGCATGCAATAAACAAAGGTGTTAGAGTGCAATCAAATTACAAAAAACAATTATTACAGATCATTAGCAAGTCAGGTGCATCACCTATCCAATTCAACATTCAAGCTCCAGCATGATTTCGTCTTCAGATTATCACAATGAGATCAACACAGAGAAAAGGAAAGTCTTTCAAAAGCTATAGAAGTTTCACCAATGGTATCATTTTTATTATAGTCTCAATAATAGTCAAAGACATTTAAAAAGACGATTCAGAAAGCCATCACCAATACTTACAATGACAATAATAGTTAATTTTGGTTTTCTTTGCCCTAGAAACTATTTATAGTTAAAATGAACACTTGAAGTCCAAATACTTAACCAGAACCAGAAAAGACAGACAGGATTCGGAGCGGAAAGCCAATTCTGTTGCTCATACATTAGAAACAGCTCTTTCAAATTAGGTATCCATCACAATGTTGTGGTATTGGCCAAGGTTAACAATATTGAGTGGCATAACAATGGAATTTTCAAAAATTAGAAAATGAACTCAAATTCATGAGTAAACAATTATGTAATTAATCACTAAGAACAGATTATGATGATCCAGTCACAACTGAAATATTAAATATGCATAATCTTTGTTAATTATTTTCTTTGATAGCATTGTAACAAAAATATTTAGGATTTTAAATTCATTTTAAAATTATTAGATACAAAATCAAGTTTTTTTATACATGGCTATCTCCCCTTATTACAATTTGATAATTAAACAAAAGGAGTGCAACAAGGACTGAATTAAAATGAAAGATTAAAAAACTTTGAAAGTGCTTTATGTTAATTTGTAGCGCTTATTATGCAAATGGGTAGTTAAGAGAGAAGCCAATAAAAGATTAAAAGAAGGCTTATTAGACAATGCGTAGTTAAAAGAAAAGGCCCATTAGACATTAGGTTATAAGAAAAAAGAAAGAACAAGTCTATCCAATTGCCTAGGTGCAGCACCACACATGGCCCACTCTTCTGTCACTTTTCTTCTTTTGCTTCTTTTTTTTTTCCTTTTTTATTTCTACCTTTTCCCAAAATAAAGGAAAAGACCATTCTGCTAATAACAATTCCGTATCAGTACTGTTGTATTGGCCACATCAGACAGATACAAGTGTATCCAATTGCCATCATGAAACTAAATCACAAAACGATTGACTTAAACTCCAATATATATCAGTTGATAAAAGGCATATTCAACTGACTTCTAAAACCACGTGTAGAAATACAGATTACTTATTAGCAGGAAAAGGAAAAGGAACCAATTCTGCCCAACAGAAAGAAGCTAATAGGACATGGAACTATTCTTGTAGCAAATAAAAGTACATTTGCTTGACTTGTTGTGCCTAGACTTGATCATAGGCAACCTCATCAGTACACCACACAACCATATATCCTGAATAGTAAACACAATTATGACACCAATACTACTAAATCTAACACCTTTTACTTTCAGCCACAAAGTATCACTGAAACCTTAATCAGCATGAGATATTAGCATAAAGAGTACTAACAAAAGCTCCATTTAAGTAACAGAAATCAATTTAAACTCTAGATCTATGCCATATGGGCTTGGTATCTGAACCCAACTTCAATACATCTTAATAGTATCTGATCTGTTTCAATTTCTAAGTTCTAACAATAGCTACTCCAGGAAGTACCAGGACAGACATTTCCAGATGCAATAATATCACTCTAGGCAGCTACATATTTTTGGACAGTTGGATTGCATGATGCCTCCATATGATTGAGGTTTCACACCAAAATACAACAAAACAATAAATGATAAATTGAGGAAGGAAATTGAACTTACTGCAGGGGTTTTGGATTTTGTAGGGAAATGAGGAAGGCTTCGATCCATGAATCCATCTGGCGCACGACGACCCCCAACTGATTGCTGACCAACACATGCAATCATCTGGCTAATATTGATAGGGGAACCTTTTGATCCACACTGTGACATGATCAATGGACTGTTTCTCCAATGTAATTCTTTCATGCAAACCTATAAGAAGAAAGTCAAATTATTGCTGGGATTTATGAGGTGCCTCCAAAAGCCAACAAAAAGAAACTTGATGACTTGCATCTAAAAGAAATTGACTTAAAGCAAATAATAATTTAGTCTTTCAGTAATGAATTTCAAAAGCAAAAGCCAGACTATCAGTCAACATAACGGACCAGTTAAGCTGAAAAATGAAAAACAAAGTTCAAAAATAGTTAACAGAGCCAAACAGTTCAGTTTTTCAGTTTGTATTTTTCTGTTTTTAGATTGGTGTCAGTTTCACTGTTCAAAAGTTCCTTAGTTAACCAACTGAAACATTATATAGTAGGATCATGCAATATTATATCAATCACTCTCCATAGCTTAAGATGGAAAATAGGAGAAAAATTACTCTCCTTTCCACTCTCCCTCTGAAGAGAAAGAAAATGGACACCGGACAAGATAACAAAGGGGTTTGTCCTTCATTCTACTTCCTTTACTCCTTTATACCCTCTAGCCATGCATAGTGTTTGCAATATCTACACATTATCCATTTGAACCCAAGGTTTTTTTTTTTTCCCCTTATCTCACATGCTTCCCTGCTATCCTTGCTGTCTCTCCTTCCCCACATACTACACGATGGAAATTTTTTCCCCTATTTTCTTCTCTTTTTTTTCTCACTTGAGGACTGGTCGAATCTAGCAAAAAAAAGATTTAAAATTGAGATTTCAATTCATATTCTCATTCTCCTATCTCAACATAAATCTTTCCCTTCATCAATGTCTTCAGATAGTAAAACAAAATTAATTGACGAATCAACTGGTCATACGGTTAACCAAAACCTTGAATAGTCTCTCTCAATGGTTTAGTGTTAAATCAGCATTGTTTGCAATGATGTTATGGGTTCAGTCAGAAATAAAAAGATGCATGTTAGGAACTATAAGCACCCTTGCCCTGCAATGCTAGATCCATATAAAGAAATTTAAAAAAAAAGAAAAAAGAAAAAAAAAGAAAGAAAGGCAGAAGGTTATGTATGCAATTAACATATATCCTGACAGAAACAGTCAAGACATTCACATAATGAATCAAAATTTAAAAGAGTCCAGATCCTCACGTCACCAGCTTGTTCTCGAAGCTTGTTTAATGTTTCAGTTATTTCAGCTTCCAATGTTTGAATGGCATCACAACCTGGTTTAAGTGCAAGCTTTCCTTCATTGTATTCCTGTATCAGTTTATCACAATGTTGATAACCATTTGAAATTGTTTTTGCTTTTTCATCAATCAGTTTTTTTCCTGGTTGGACATCATCAATCCCAATTGAGAAGCCATGATTTCCTATCCATCTAGCACTGCATTTCAAGGAACAATCACATCCAATCAACCAAAAAAAGAACCTTTAAACATAATATTAACATATGCAATTTGTGATTGTGATTGTACTCATACCAACAACCTAAAAGAAAAGATAAGAAAATACAGCAAATAATTTCTTTACATCCTAGAAATTATGTAATTAAGGCAAACTACTAAGCTTCTAACCACTTTCCGTATTTATACTTTTTAGTCCCCAACATTTGTTAAAGGCACCACACTTAATCCCATCTGCAAGCTTTTAGCTCTGTTAGTTCAAAAATTTTGTGACTTGGACAAAGGTGGAGATGCATCACCTTAGTGACATTCAAGGACAAATGTCTCTACACACTCTCGAGGATTTTTAGAGAAAATAGAGTGACAAAAATATTGGAGAAGGGAAGTTTATTTTTCAGTCACTTGTTTGGATAGAATCCTAAGGAGGGACGAAGGAAAGTTGTCTTATTATAAGGTAAATTATAATTTTGTCCACATTTGGAACACGTGATTAGAGGGCTAGATGATAATTTGAATTTTTTTTCGCATCTAGACTATTTTTAACTTCTGTACTAATTTCTTTCCTATTGTATCCCACACCATTCTCTACCACTACAATTTTTTTATTCATTGAAACATCACCTATTCCATTGTCTATTGCACCTATTTTCCTTCCAGAGAAGCATCATAGTTAAACTAAGCACTGTCCTGTTTACCTCATAGTACCTGTCACATCTGATATCTATTATATCCAACATTGCTCTTCTCAACCAACAGACAAGCAGGTCCCACAGGTTGGAAAGATGTTTTAGAGAGAAAGGTGACCAAGTGCTATTCATATTATGAAATTTGCTTCGGTTTTCAGAAAGGATCACGAAAAAGTGTTATTAGAGGACTATAAAATCCTAACATTCAATCGAGGAACATCCAAAAACCTTAACTGAAATAAACAACATGTGCATCAGGCTACAGAGAAGGACATAGAATCATATTTTGTTTGGTGCTCGGATGAAGGGTTAACCATACATCATTGCACATGCCGTTTTCACCATACAGAATAGGATGAAAATTCTTCAAATGGGCTTATTATTATTATTACAGAATCTGAGGCATAAAATGCTATACTTATTATTAAAGTTCCAAAAGCAAGCTCCAATTTAAGAAATTTTGAGAGCCTCCAGAAGACCAATAATGTGTTTTCCAGAGTTTTCCTTTAGCCTTCTTACCTCTTAAGTACATATTTTTTCTCTTTTTGCAGGTTTTTCGCACTACAAATTTTCCTTATGCATACATTTCGTTCCAGTTTCCTGTCTTACTTTCTGCAATGCAACGTCCAAGCAGAAAAGAAAACCCTGCAACTTACTTTTTATCAATTTTTCATATTTCTGTCCCCAAATGTCATTGTTACAATGACATTCAACCCAAACTAACCCAGTTTTCTTTACTCTCAACCACCAAATCCTTAATTTTCAAACCTGCATGTAGACATATTCCTCAAACTCTCCCAAGTCGAAAGGTTGAATTAACCTTTGCATAACATATAAAAGTTGGAAGCCTCACTAGAGCAAAAAAATGGAGGAGCAAAAAAATGGAAAATCAAATTGATCAAAATTTCCATTCGGGAAATAAAATTCCAGGGTAAAACATCATAAATCTGCCCATCCAACTACACCAAGCAAATAATATGAGTTCAATATAAAACAAGATATTTAAATTCTGATATGTGAACTTTAAAGATAATCTCAAAACTAAGACCCATTGCACTTGAACCAATATAATGAGGAAGAATTTGCTGATTGAAGGACTTGTGATAGAAAGTTACCTCAATTTAGCTAACCGATTCATGCAAATAGCAGCTGCATGTGGATTGTAGTCTCTAAGAAGAATAGAGTAAAGTCCATCCTTGTTGCCATTTCCTGAAAAAAGTACTGCTTCTGTAAGAAAAATAAAATTGTCCACCAAAACTGTGTTTCAGAAACTGGATCAGACCAAAGATTGGTTCCATGTGGTCAATTTTTAGCCTTTTAAATACATAGTTATCTTAGACCAGCGCAACTCTAGCTAGTTTACTTGAAAGGGACTGCAGTGCTACAGAAACAGGAGACTAGAAATAGGGAAGTAAAGAAAATCACTCTTAAATTTTCTTAGTCAATCATAGTTTTCTTTAATCATTGTTCTTTTAAAGTGCATATTCATTTCTTTGCAATAAGATAAAGCATATCTCAAAAAAATAATAAAAATAACACAAGATAATCAATTCTACCAATCATTTTAAATGAACAAGAAAACTTACCTATAGTAGCCTTTCCCAGCTGTCCAGAGATTAGCTCACTATTTCGAATATAAACAAAACCATCGTTAGGGCACATTGTTTCTTTTTCTCTTTTATCTCCTGGTTTAGGTTTGGAGTATATCTTCTCCTTAACAGTAAGATTCAGGTATACTCTCACATTTGCATTTGGACGAAGTAGGACGCTGAATAATTGTTTACCAGTCCAAAGCTCTATTGGCTGCGTAACAAGAACTTCACAATCATCAAAGGTAGAGGAATTTTTGGACAACCAAAACATGATAAAAGGATATGATTCTACTGAAAGAGAATGATGTTAAATCAAATCTCTAGCATGCTTAAACAGATCAGCACATTTTCCTGATGACCGAACTGTGAACATCAACTAAAATCTAAATGAATTCCAACAATTTATGAGGGGCTTAATTTCACATTTTCACCAAGGGCCATTTAAATTATATCCGAAGTTCAGCACAATCACTATACTTCAATTCATGTTAGCAGAAATAAGTCACTTTGATTTCGTTTCAAATAAAGTCTATGTTGCAAAACTTTTGTAAATATCTTAACCAAAATTTTTGAGCATTGACAGAGAAAAAAAGAATACTATTTTAATTGTAGAAATACATTAGAAAAGCGAAAGGTCAGTTATCATATCAAGAATTTCTGTAAAATTGTATTCTAGCAACATTAACCTTATTGAGACAAACTTAAAGCTGAATGATTTTGCTGTCCAAGTTGAAGATAGATGTCCATGTTGAATAAGTAGCAAGTTCAATAATAATAGGTGAAATTAAGCCGCTTAAGATGCAGGTGTATGTGAGGCATTAATCTGGTGTGATTTTGTGTCAAGCTGCTCAATTTAATTGTGAGACATGAATCCTTTTCTCATTCCAGGCCTTAGATGTTGCAATGCGTAAATTACCAATATAAAATTCAATCAGGCCCTTTTAGATTCAATTAACATAATGAAAAAAACAACAAAGAAATTAACATCTAAAAGCCCTAAACTGGAAGGAGATGAGGAAACCTCACTTTTAGAATTATTAGAACCACACTGACATACATATATATTGTTAAAAAAAAAGAAACCAAGGCAATATTTCATATCTATAATCTAACCTTCAATATTGTAGGTGTTGGCAAATCAATAAGATCCATGCCATCATTCATATAAGAGCACATAAGTGAAAAAGCAGCACGGTCATAAAAAGTGTCCTTCCTTGTAATGAGAAAAGATGAAGTTAGAAAATCTTGTGTGGAAGCAACTAAGATCTCTCCATTTTTTGGCGTGCATAGATTGTTTTGAACCTGAGGAACACACATAAAATCTCAGACAATAATGATAATGTACAAGAAAAGCAAAACAACTCATAAAACAATGTATCCGGTCCAAGAAAGGCTCACGAATAATATTTAACACCAGCCAGCTATTATTTACAACTATCTGTTTACCAAGAGAGAGATAGAGAGAGATGTATATTCCAGAAAGCTTCCTTCAAGTTGACTCTAATATTCACTATGAAACAGCACCTTAAATCTGGGGGCTTGTTTGTTAAATTTCTATTTATGCTAGTAGGTTATGCCGCAATTAAATGGTATAGTAATTACTAAAGCAATGCCGCTGAATTTGTTTTAATCCAGTGTTACATATTTGGGGAATTTTCTTAAATATAAAACAACACCAAGATGAAAAGAAGCATAAAAAATCAATGGAATTTGAAACAATTGATAGCAAAAGTTATTGTACTAGACAATGGAAAATTAAATGGCCATTAGAAAAGCTTTAGAAGGAAAGCAACCAACATGCACAGTCTAGAAAATTCCATTGGCGTTCAAAACCTGAAAGAAGGCAAGAAATGAGCTTATTCCCTAATGGATATGTAGATAGAACGGGAGAAAAAATAAAATGAAACATAAAAAAGACCCTAAAGCTAAAACAATAAAAATAAACTCCAAAATATTGCAAAAGTGAGAAAAAATTAATATATATATACACAGAACCAGTTACTTTAGAGCAGTCAAATATGTCATTTTTTCATGAAATTGAACAGTACCAAATGTGATTGAATCACGGTGCACTATTGGATCAGTGGGATCATTGTGCCCCCACTGCAGATCCTACCTTTTTACACTGTCCATTTCACACACAACACACCTTGGAAAAAAAATCAATCACAAAAATGGACCAAATCATAAAAAAAGTTAAAGTTGCAGTTAAAAGCAGGACATTACAATCACGGGAACAGGAAACAGGAGGAATCTTGACACGAAAGTGCCAAATAAGGTTAGATCTTGACTCTTTGCTTTGTTTCGCCGCCAATTACAAAAACTAATTGACAACAATGAATTCAAACCACAGATTCAAGTCTATATTTGACGTACTTATGCTCACTGGTTGTTCTTAATTTGTTGAACTCCTTCAATACCTATTCATTAATGATTTCAGCAATTTAAACTCATTTGTTCGATACCAGGCCGTAGTGGCTATGTACTGGCTGCAAAGGTTACAAAAGGGCCCATCAGAAACAGCCACAAAAACAACTGCAGCCACAAGTGCAAGTTAAAATCCATGGTTAGGATACCCTAAATAATGTTAGATAACAATAGCCAGAGCACCTTTTCTTTCCCATCCAGCATTTTTGTGCAAAAAACAACAGCAATTTAAACAGTGTAATCTAGAAGTTTAGGAAATCAGTAAGTGTTGTTTTTTCGTTGTGATGCGTACTGTAACTAATAGTTTTGAGTTCTGACAACTACAGACTTGTTTAATTGTGGAGAACAAGGCATAATTCCAGCAATTATTCCAAGAAAACTAGATCGGTGTTCAGTTGTAAAAATTTTCTGAATTGAAAATTAGAAATTAATATTCAAGTTTTTGAAATTCATGTTAACCCTAGAAATTAAGACTTATGACTTGAAGTGGAAAAGATGCTTGTTTTCCATTTCTTCAGCATATCTTTGTTGGGCTCAAATCTTGGACAGCATTTTATCTATAATTTCATAATTAAGAGGAAAATATGCTTATTTTTCAGAATTTCTTTCAATTTCAATTTTAATAAAGAAGTGTTGTAAAAAAAATTTTTTGTTAAGTTGAAATGTTACACTCAATAGTTTTATTATAATAGCCATGACAATTTCAGGATTGAAAAAAAATATATATATCTTTTAGGTTAAAAGAATTAAGAAATTCAAGTGTGGAATTATTATGTATTCACTTTCAAATAATTAGTTTTTTTAAGAAAATAATAGTTTATTCAATATAAATATTCTTACAAGGTCAAAATGGAAAATAAAGAATTGGATAATTAGACAAATGAACCTGTTTCCTAGATTTTCAATTTTCAATTTGGAAAATGGAAAAGAAAACTAGAAAATATAAGCAGAACATGTTTCTATGCTAAACAAGGCCATAATTTTTTCAAGTTTACAAATAAAAATGCACAGGTTGATCAATGATGGTCATTGACACTTAATGAATGTTTACTAGACATACAAGCTATGAGAGGAAACTCAATTTCCACATGGTTAAATTTCAATATTACAAACAAATACTCAGCGAAATTGCCTAATCGATTAATGAGGGGGTATTTTTCTATAAATAATTCTATAATTCAAACTTCACAGATTAAAAATTAAATTTAAAAAAAAAAAAGTGAAAAATGATAGGTTATGAAGAGAACCACATGACTACATTATGGTGCATTAAATTCACTTCCCTTCACTTAAAACTGTACAATTACTGAATTTCTTACTTTGTAGAGAGCACATATAGTTAAGGAATCAAATCTACTTGGAGATGAAGTCACCAGCACACGTACTTAAGGAAAATGCGTATTTGGAATGGAGTTTCTATTCCATGCAAATTTGAAAGTATATCAACATCATCCGGTAGTGGAGAGGTTTAAAATTCAAAATAGATATCGTCAAAAGAAATGAGGATTGAACTAGAAACATTAATAGCTGCTGCGGGCTAAAAGTGAAACATTAGCTTGGCTCCTAAAATATTATAGTTCTCCAAGCATGAAAATGTAAATGACCTTAAAATCTGAGAAAGAACTTACCCCCATCAGCAAAAGAGCCTCTGTTCGAGCCTCTTCTGTTTGTGGGACATGCATGTTCATCTCATCACCGTCAAAATCAGCATTATATGGATTGCAAACAGACTCATTAAATCTCAATGTTCTCCAAGGCATAATTCTTGCCTGCAAGAATAAAAAGAAAACTCAATCGAATAGCAGAAGAATGATATTTGATATAATTATAATATACTTTATCTAAAATTAACAATTACCCTATGGCACATGATAGACATTCGATGCAAGCTTGGTTGTCTGTTAAAAAGAACGACATCTCCATCTTCTAAATGGCGATCAACTATACAACCAATTTTTAGTTCCTCTGCAACGCGTTTTCTATAATTACCTATCAAAACCCTGCAGCACAAAATAATGAATTCCAGATAAAAAGGAAGTATTTATCCAATCAAAAGCTATGGTAAGAATACGAACTTTTGAGAACCATCCGGATATCTGACCATCTTTGCACCTGGGTATTTGTTAGAGCCATTACGGACACACTGCCTCAACTTCTCAACATTGTGGTTCGAAACACGTTCAGGATAACTTAAAATCTTAGCCATATGGATGGGAACTGCCACCTACTAACCCATAGACTGTTATAGCACAAATAAACAAAAGGAATAAATAAACAAGCAGACAAGCCATTCATGATGCAGTAGAACACCTAACCTCAGTAATTTTCAGATTAGGGTCTGGCGATATGACAGTCCTGCCAGTATATTCAACACGCTTTCCACATAAATTCCCACGAAACCGGCCAGTCTTTCCTTTGAGGCGCTGAACAAAGCCACTCAGTGGCTTTCCAACTTCAACATTATTTGGAACGCGGACATCACTATTTACATAGAGTGCAACAGCGGCTTGAAGACCATCCCAAGAATCCTACACCAAAATCTTCAACATGAGCACAATGCAATAATACCTTGTGAAAGGAGTCTGGGAAAATAACATAGTATACATTTGGGATGAACTTAGCTTAAGGCAGCAGAACATTTGACTTTGAGAAAAGAAACCACTAGCCAAATGTGAACACAGTGGTTGAATCATTCAACACACATATTTACATGTATACAAAAGTTGGAATAGATGGTGAAATTAATTGCCAGGTCTAAGACTAGTTATGATCATATGAAAGTTTCAATTGTTGCTTTTTTATTTTCTATTCACTGGAGGTTGAATTGCTTGAGTAAAATTGTAAGTTATACAACAAGAGATAATCCTCCCCTTTTAGTAACTCTCATCAAATTAGTGAAAGCTTCTATGATTGGGAAGACTCCAACCAGAGACCTCCCGCTTCTCATATATTTATAGATAGTGGGAAGACCAATCATCATTGGATATTGTTGTGACTACATACGATAAACAATAAAAATTCAAGTTTTCTCAGGAAATGAAAAGCAAAGAAGTTTGGCTTTGATTTTGACTAATGGAGACATTTAAGTTTGAGAATACTTTTAGGCAATGGAGGTGGAAATCAAGAGGTAAATGAAAGAAAAAAGAGCTCTTTAGTTATTCATGAATAAGGGTGAAAATGAGTTGAGTCGTCTTATGCACTGTTCGACCTCAACTCGAAAAGAGTTCGAAAAAGTTCAGCTCGGATTGAGCTCGAGCTTACTCATTTCGCAAACAAGCCAAACTCGAGCCTAATGATGTTCAGCTCAAAACCTCATTGAGCCTTATCGAACTTTTATATATACATATGTATGATTTTATTTTAGGTTACTTGAGCTGAGCTCGAGCTTAAAATTTTTCGAGTTGAACTCGAGCCTCAAGTCGAGCTCGAGTTAAGCTCAAACCTAGCTCAAGCTTTCATCAAGCCGAGCTTTGAGATTGATAGGTTCGAGCTCGGCTCGGCTCATTTATACCTCTATTTATGAAATCACAAGATTGGCGCACGCGCCCTCGTGCACACACACAAAAATACCAAAAAGCAAAGGGAAGTGATAATTACTGCTCAATAACATATGTGTCAATGTATTGACAGGTCAACAAAGTGAAAGAATCAACCTGATAGAGAGCACAAATATGACCATTGGTTTATACTATCTATTATGTAACACCCAACAACTATTGAAACTTTAAAGAGTTTAAACACATTATCGAGACCTCTATCATACCAGATATTTGTTTGCGCTTCTCCTTCCTTCCAGCAACTCCATACGAAGGCTAGCATTCGCCTGAATGATTTGTTTTAACCTCTCTGTGATGTCATTCTCATTGCTGTAACAGAAACATATCAATCTGTAAACATCAACCATGATCACGCTCCCAAAAGAACATAGCAACTAAAACAAATAGAGAAAAATATATATTGGAGAAACCTCTGTGTTTCACCCATTACAACAGAAGGTCGGATTGATATAGGTGGCACAGCAATGTTTGTTATGATGAGTTTCTCAGGTCTATCACGCAGACCAAGCACTTCACAATCCTGTAATGCAAGATAGTGGCATTATAATGTGAAAAGAAGCATAAGCAAAGACAAGAGTTTATCAAATCAAATTGCCAGAAAAGCATACCTCCTCAGGAATTCTTTCAAAAAGAGAGAGAACTCTGGCAGGGTTGAGGATATATGTAGCTGGACTAATTGGTGCCCGAAACTCTTTTGTATGTGAAATAGCAGATTTACATTCTTCCAAATAGCCATCAATTAATTTTCCACGATCATGAATAATGCTTAGAGCAGACCCAGCCTTCTTGACCATACCTGAAAATTAAAATCTCAAACTAATCAACACCACATTGCAAACCATAAACCTGTAAAACCCTCTAATACACGCTAATATTATCCACTTCGACAACAAGTTAGCAAATATTTCCCTTTCAAAGGTCATGAAATATTCCTTCTCTCGATAAATGAAGTTTCCTTATGGAAGGATGAACAGAAAGTGCATTGCATCTTCAATACTTCAAATCTGATGTCTCTGTTGCTAGTAACTTCCAGCAACCTGAACTAGTGGAAGCTTATCAAACATGCCCTAAATTTAAATCCCAGCAAAAATCATAGAAAACCTCTTCAAGCCTGTTTATTTGACAAAGAGGAATCCCCTTTATCAACCACAACCTCCATAAATCCTAAAACCTAAATTCCCCAAATCTAAACCATCACAAACAACACCTAGGAACAGCAACGCTCGGATAAATGCCATGATGCATTTTGAATGGTTGAAAAGAATCAACAGCTGGAACTTTAGGACTTAAAATATATTTTGGAATATCCATTATAGATAGCAATTGCATAACCCTTGACTGGAAACTACATCCATAACTTGAGTAATTTAATTTCTCGGTTGAGCATTTGACATGTAACAACTGAAGCTCAGAAATTGAACGTGAGCAATCTTAGAATTTGGTTTCAAAGCATTCGGCACTAATTACAACTATGCCAGCTTATTTGCACAAACTCAAATGCATCTAAGCATGTACGTACACTTGCAGGCATATACACCTATCAATACAGAAACATGGCCAGACCATCCTGATACTGTATCCTACATAAACATATATCCATGTCAACAGTCAGGAAAAAATGTAAAAGAGGGACAAGCTCGTTGTTGAAAAAAGCATGAAGTAATTCAATCTTGTCCGAGTTATGATTAAACATGATATGAATTTGGAAATTAAAAAAGAAAAAAAAAAGGAAGAAGAAAGGAACTATCATAAAGAATCTCCAAGACATGCTATGGCCTTCTTCACGGATATGTTTGTAAAGAAGAACAAACAGGAAGCTGCATCTATGTTAATGAAAAGTGTCTCATCAATCAATCATGAGAAGCAGAAGCAATACCATTCATATCTCCACATCTCATGCACCTCACTGCTTTATTGCTCGCCATTGCACTACACTTTTTTACGATCTTCTTCACAAGATCAGTCCTCTTCAAATGCTCTAGATTACGGCTTCTCATTTTTTTCAAGTGAGCTTTACATTGTTTCTCATCAAAAAGTATGCGAGAACAAGACTGCAAAAAGTTCAAGGCACTAAGAACTAACATATTTGAGCAAGATAAGCAATGAAAATACCTGTTGGTTTAGCCATGAGCAACACAAATGTTTATATGCCCTAATAAGGAAAAATGACTTCATTTAAGTTGAACAACCAGAAAATGAAGAAGCCACAGGGAAAAAAAAAAGCTCAGCATTGAAGTATTAGAAACAAATACATCTTTGAACGTGGAATAATAGGGAAAGAGGACTATTCAGCAAAAGTCAACTGGTAAAAACAATACGTTTTAGTTACTACACCTGTGTTAACGCATCAATCACAGTAATATGTGATTTTTAGAGAGATAGATGGAGAGTGTAGGCACAATGTATGAAAATGAAAAATTAGGGAATTGATTGCTGGAAACTTTCAATTTGCATCTTAAATTTAAGGTTATGAAATATGATTGATTGTTATGCAAGATGGAATGAAGTATCAGTACAATCAAGTATCGAAAATCTTCCATCAAATCTGACAAAATTTATTTAAGCACAGATCTGGTAATTCACCACAATGGAACAAGAACAAATTGCAAAAATGAAAACAATCAGTAAATAAAAAAAATTACAAAAAGTTAAATGTTTTGCCATCAGAATCATAGCAAATAGGATAATATTTAAGCAATCTACTTACCTTACAAATGCACTTCAAAATGTCCAAAATATTGGTCATATATCCAACATTGAAAACTGGCAAGACAAGATTCAAGTATCCAAAATGCCCAGGACAGTCATTAAAATTTGCGCCACAAGTTTGACACATGGAATTTTTATTGGCAGGACCCTGAAACCCATCCACAAAAGAAGATAATTTTCTTAGAATTCCTTCCTCTTAATGCCTTATATTTACCATAATGGGGGTAACTAATAGGACATCAACAGAATCAAATTCATAAAAAAACCCAAAAGCACAAACAAGGTAAGATGTGAGGACATACCATGTGGGTATCCAATAACCCTCCTTGAACAGGCTTTCTATTACTGTCATAATATTGACCCAAATACACTTGACATTCTGCAGCTTTTACAATCTCATGTCCAGACATCAAGGAGAATTGTATACTTTTGCTGTATACAGATTAAATAGACACCCATTATAATCCAAACCAACCCAATAAAAAGCAATGCGATGCAATACAGAAGCATAGCAATAGAACATAATTAAAAGAACACAAAACATAACACGTAAATTAAACTTTTGTATATTTGGATACAGTAATAGATGAAAAGAAATATGACTAACATTTTTCGTGGGCCGACATCTTCGATGTAAGGGTGCTTAGTGTATACTATGTCTTGTTTTTTCGGCTGTGTCTTATGCATCTTTGATCAACACTGCTACTTGTGCAAAAAATCACACTCCAACCAAATCAAATCAAACCAATCAAAATAAATTGACATTAATGTATATTAGATAGAGAAAATTTATAGAAGAGATTAAATTAAACAAAAACATATATAGAGATTCTTAAAAGAAAACCAAGGCGCGTTTTTGTGAGTCTGTGGATAGTGAAGAGCAGAAGAGGAGTTATTACAAAGAAAGTGCAGCCCTAAGTCCGTTGATAAAAATGAGGGCGGGTGGGCGGGAGGGTTTTGGGTTTGGAGATGGTGAAGTTGAGAGGAGTGTCAGTTTGCAACTCCGTTGGAAAAGAGCGAAAAAATTTAGAAGCGACCAACGATCGAACCGCACCGCTGAAGAATGAACGGCGCTTTCCACCACGACAAACTTACAAGGACGTTTTCGCTGAAAGTTTATATTTATAAAATGCTAATAAAGCGAGGAAAATTTGGAAACAAACAGAAATTTTCTCCATAATTTCAATTTTCAGTCTTTATATTGGTTATTATGAAGCATTTATTTTCTAAGTAAAATCAAACCATTTGATCCAATCAAATCGACCGGCATAATTTGATTTTAAAAAAAAATCTATTTTTAATTTTTATGATTCGATTAGAAATTCACCTATAAATTTAAACATTTCATAAGCGATAAAGTTATCTAAAATAATCATTTTATAGGATTTGATTTAAAATTATTGTGTATACATGTAAATGCCACATTTAACTCTTTAATTAACTATAGGAGAAAACACTTATCCAAGACGTCTACAATCAACGTGTGATGTAATTCCACCCATACAAGATGTATTTGCTTCTTGTTTCTTCTGCTAAATGAATAGCAAATGTCAATTTAGATTTAAAGTGTACAGTTGATTAAGTATGGCGTCATGCTCAACACTTATACTCTAATTTGTAAAATTTTTATAGCATCACTAAAGAAATTTGTTCTAAAATTAATAAATTGTTCAACAATATAAAGAAAACATAAAATAAACCAATTGGCTGCAATCTAATTGGTTTCAAATTTAAATTTTCTCTGTTACAGAAGTTATTGTGTTATTTCGATTTTCTTGTTCTTGATAAATAAAAATAAAAACATAAAAGAAAATTTTGATTATTTTATTAAATATCCCACGTTATGTTACAAAAATTGTTCACTCTTTTCCTCTTCTCACTCACTGTGGATGGTAAAATAGTTATTCAACAATAATTTTCTTCAAATGGAAAGACAATCACATAAAGGACCAAATAAAATTGGGTTACAAAAAACCAATCAGAAAACGAAAATCTTGAGCAATTCCCGGTTAGAATTATATTCTTGTTTCGCTGAAAAATATCAACACTTTGGAAGATCAACTGGCGGAGGAAGCAACTTCTGATTGGGAAGCTTTCCATCTAACACGACCCAAGCCATCTTCAAACCCCAGCTCGTATGAACTTCCAGATGACAATGCATGAACCAAACTCCTGTTAAACATAACAATTGATCATCACCATTAATTTAAAAACAATTGAGAATTACTTAAAAAAACTAGTCCTTGAATAACACCAACCTGGATTATCAGCAAGAAACCTTATAGCAACCCATCCACCAGAGGGAACACCAACAGTGTTTCTTTCAACAGGATCAACGAGATTGAACTTTACAGGGTCTTTATTAGGATCAAAATTCCCAAAACCTTGACCGACAACGAAGAAATTGAATCCATGCAAATGAAGAGGGTGACTCTCAGCACCAAGAACGCTAGTATCTTGCATAATTAGCTCCACACTGGTGTTGAAAGGAAGAACAACTAGCTTCGTCCCATTGCTCACCATTGTATTATTTGGAGGATTACCAGTATAATTAAATGGGGTTAATGGACTAATTGGAAAATTAGGTGTATAAACACCTATCGATTGACCAAAGAAATGTGATTGTAATAAAGCTGTGTTTGGCATTGTAAAAGATACATTATTAACTGAAGCAGCAAACTTGGTTCCATTTGGTCCTTGGCAAGTTTGGTTATGTGGGCAAGGGTTAGTTCCTAGACCTACTGTGAAGAAAAATTGTCTGTCAACTGTCTGAGGCACATTGGCAGGGTACTTTTTACTTGCCAAACTAAACAGTTTCTGAGTGAAATTAGTGGCAAACGCAGTGTCGTTCAGAGGAGGCAAAACTGGTTTATATAACGGAAGCTTTTTAATGGAAGCTTTTTGTGATGGTTTATATTCTAAAATAGCTGCCACAGTTGAATTGTCAAAAGTGCCTAATCCAGTGACATAAGGTCTAGCAGTCATGAAAAATTTGGCATTTGGGAAACTTGGTTTGGTTTCAAGAAGAACATTGGAGGTTTGTCCTGGAGCTATTAGCAATATCTCAGTTTCAAAAGGTTTAACATATACAGCATCAACATCAACTACTGTGAGTGTATGATTTGCTATACGGAAGAAGAGTTCATCATTAAGAGCCGCATTTATCAGACGAAGCATGTAAGTTTTTCCGGGTTTCACCTTCAATTTAAATGTATCTGGAACAACAATAACAATTAAATCTTAATCTCAAACTAGTCCAACATGTTTAATTTAGTGATTTTAGTCATTTATTGGTATAAAGTTAGATTTACCTTGGGCAGAGCAATTATATAATGGCCCTGGAAGGCCATTGATGGTATAGGCATCAGAGACATTTGGGCCTCCGCCTGTTTGCAAGGCTTGGTTAATTATTGCTTCAGTATCAGCATTAAACCACTCTCCTGCAAGAGAATGAAAATAGATAATATTATTTTATGCTGACTAAATACTAATCTACGTGAATTTATCCATGTGAATACGGATCAATCGGGCAACGGATTTCAGATATTAAATGATTAAAAAAAATACAAATCAACCAAAGAGAAAACACCATTAATTATTACCAAAAATTATTGGGATTTCCTTGTAAGGCTTAGCAAATGGGTAAGGAACACCAAGCTTTGGAAGAATGATAATAGGACCATAAAGAGTTGACCTTAACCAAGAAATATGGGCATGCCACCAAAGGGTGCCTCTTTGGCCAATAATTGTATAATTATATACGTAACTTTGGCCAGTTTGAATAGGGCATTGTGTTATATATGCTGGTCCATCAGCCCACCCACTTCGAAGCTGTCTAATTCCATGCCTGTTTCAATGAAAACATAAGTTGCAATTTGATAAGGCTAATGATTGTCTACCTTAAATTTATCACCCTAATTACTTTTCGATTGATAAATTTGAGTAATTTCATGGTCGAGTCTGAGTTTAAATTTTATATATTGTTTATAATAAAAAAATATTTTTAAATTAACGAAGAAAAACTTATTTAAATCGGGTTTAAGAACCCACTAATAAACCAAACTAATAAAATTAAGAATTTTTATTGAAACAAGCATATTTCTGATTATACACTCTTTACATATCTAAATTTTTAATTTTATTATTTTAATCCGTAAATGAAATTGTGGATCCGGTCTTAATTTAAAAAAAATGAAGTTAACTTCGTCCTTACCAATGAAGGGATATATTATTTTGGACATGATTCACAACTTTTATAAGAAGTTGGTCACCCTCTCTAGCTACAATGCGAGGTCCAGGAAACTTTCCATTCACAGTAACAATACTCTTGGTATGGCACAAGCGAGTCACATTTTGCAACTTGATCTACAAAAATACATTTAACTTTCATCAACAACAAGCACTAAAAAATGAATAATAGACCAAAAAAAAAAAAAATGAAAATTGAACTTGCAAATAATATTTTATATATGAAATTATAGCTTGAAATAAAAAAAAAAATACGAATCAGTTTGTTAATGCCAACATTGGTGTGACACATACATCAAACTTGTAGTGCCTGGTTATGGCAAGAGCAGGATCAATAAAGAGACAAAAAGTGAGAACTGAGAAGAGAAAAATTCCTAGAAATGCTGGTTTTGGAAGAGCAAAAGCACCCATTTCTTTATCTTTGGTACCCTTTTTTCCCTTTTCAGAAAAAAAGATTCAAGAAACTGTAGATAGTGGTATTGGGTGCTCCAAGAAACGAATTCTTGAATTGAGGAAATCTTGTAATGTTGTGTATATATAGTGGTGACAGATGGAGGGTTTGGTTGATTGGATATTATAAAATGGCTGAAAATTAGTTACAAGTTCTACAGGAAACTATCTAGAAAAGAAAAGAAAAGAAAAGTAAAGTAAAGCTTTTTCATGGATTTGGGTATTATATATATTTTTTTAACTGAACCAGTTGTTGGAACAACTCAAGAGTGGAGTCAAAGACAATTTGTTTGATTTGACCATCTTTCTCTTCAAGTCAAACCTTTTTATTGTTCTTATATATATATATATATATATTATTTATTTTCCCTAAATCAAATAGACATATATTCCATGCATTTTCCTTTTTATCATTTTTCTGGTAAAACATATGCTTCTACGTATGTTTACAAATTACAACAACTGAAGTGCTCCATTGACCAAACTTTTTCCTCTGCATGCTTATGAAGTACGTAGGGACTGAATTTTCTTTTTCTTTTTTCTTTTTAATCAAACATATTTATATGAATTGTTTGTTACACAAAAGAAAAATCAAAAGCAATTCCTAATAAGGTTTATAATTCTGAAATTAAATTATTGTAAGAAGATTATTTTTTTATTTTTTGTTCCTTTTGCTAGTTCTGATATAGATGTTATATCTTTCATAAATATACACCTAATTCTATTAATCTGGTAGATACTTTTTTGGATGAGGTTTGTGAAAGTGAGACTACACCGTACATTTATAATTTTGTTAAATTATTATAATTAAGCAACTCATTAGAACTAATTAGTTTAAAGTGTGTTAATCAAGTAGTAGTCCCAATGACTTCATTTATGTGAGGAGTGAAAAGTTTTGAATTCGAGTCCTCTTAATCAGTATTATTTAATTCATAAAAATTTTCAATGAATTAAAAAAAATTAAAAATAAATAATTTATCAATCAAATATAGAAAGCTTGGTGATAAAGCAAATTTATAAGACATATTTAGGGATCTCCATCAGCAAATCATTTTATAGTTAGAAGTGTGATTTTACTATTTTCGTTTTGCTCAAATAACTAAATATTATTAAACAATTAATAATTATTAAAATAATTAATTTTATACGACAAACTCTCGATAAAGGAGAAGGATAAGTGAATTTTGGTAAGGCAAAAGCTACATGTCAAGTATAGTAGGTGATTACAATAGAGGGTGAGCCACCTGGCTGGGAAAGTAGCTTGTTACCAGAAACCAATTTTTCGTTTACAAAAATCAAATTAGACTTTGTTTATTTCCTTCTTAATAAGAAGAATATGTACTTAATTAAAATCTACCGATTATCTACCAAGAAAGAAAATATGAAAATCTACCATCATGCATCAGACAAATGAACGACTTGTCGTCGAAATTCGGTTGTGTAATTTTCATTTTTCACCGTTGCACTTGCAGCTCTTCCACCAATTTTACCACACCTTATTGCAATGATTCAAACGTTTCCTAGAAGGGAAAGACTTACTTATGTCCAATGTATGGACTCACCTAATCATTAAGCAAATTACAACCAGATTTTTAATTCAAATGTTTAATTTATAATCAAAATAGAAATTTTGGATATCAAATTAATAATTATCTATTTGTAAAATTAGTGGATATATAGTTTAATTACTGAAAATAACTAAAATGACAAATTAATCTATTTGATGAGAATAATGTGTGGCTAAATCTATAAAAATACCCTCAACTATATGATTTGTTGCAAAATCACTTCAAATTGACCTTTGTAGCTCAGGCACTCTCATTTTGAAATATAGATATGTTAACACCCTAGTTTTAAATTGAAGCCAGAATTTAGACTAAAATGATATTATCCTCGGATCCACAGCCTAACCTTGGTTAAGCTAATTCAAAGGAATCAAAACACACCGTTTTGATTGTTTGCTCACATAACCCTAGAGTTGCCCATCTCATCTCGGTAACCCAACCTCATTAGCGATTCTTTATCAGGATGAAGTTGGTGGCCTGCAAGTGTTCATCGATGATAAATGGCACGTTGTTCGACCCGATCCACAAGATTTTGTCGTTAATGTTGGTGAGACATTCATGGTAAACGACTGAAAGATTTTATGCCTTCATATTTTTTTATTTGAAATAATTTAGAAGTAACGATAACTAATTGGCCCTTCCTGCAGGCTCTATGAAATGAGATAGTAAAGAGTTACTTGCACAAAGCAATGGTAAATATACAAAAGAAAGGAAATCGTTGGCTTTCTTTCTATGTCCAAAGATGGAGAAGGCAGTGAAACCACCACATAATTTGGTGGACTTGAAGAATCCAAGTACCCAGACTTCACAAGGTCAAACCTGCTAGAATTTACACAGAAGCATTACAGGGCAAACATGAAAAACCCTAGATGTTTTCCCAACCTGATGAAGAATTGTTACTGAGGTTGGGTTAACGAGTGCTTCCCTTGGAGTATCTTGGCCAATGTTAAGATTTGGGTCCCAGGAAAAAATCGTTTTTAGTTCAGATTCTGGCTTTATTTTAAAATTAGGGTCCTCATATATCTATATTTCAAAATGGAGGCGCCCGAAACACATAGGTCAATTTGGAGTGATTTTGTAACAAATGATACGATTGAGGGTATTTTTGTAGGATTAACCAATATGTAATCGGCTTATTTATGTCTTACTGTCTTAGATATTGGTTTAAAGATTCTTTACCCAATTAATGAGAGTTATCCTTAAAAAAAGCTACCAGTATGAGTAAAAGTTAAGTAATTGCATGTGTGTGTGTATATATATACACACACACACACACTTGAATTTAGGGAGAAATGTAGGAGTTAAGCTTAACTAAGAATTTATTCTTTTCAGTATGAGAAAGAAAAGAATGACTTTTATCAGGCTACAAATATTGTTTATTACATATAAAGAGAAGACCATCACTACCAGATACTTATTGGGCTCTCATCTTTTATCTTTATAAGCTCAAGAGAACAATGGGAATGGAGAGTTGTCGAGGATTAATCTTCACTTGTTGCTTGTCTTCGCTTGCTTTACTAGCAGTAGGCGACAGTCTGCTGCAAGAAAAGAAGGTAATCAATTTTGATTTATCAACAATTTTTTTACCTTGGTTGTTGCACGAATATCTCATACTTTTTTGGACATAAGATTAATCTTATTTGGCCTCCGGAGTTCGCGACTGTCCTCTTTGTAACTATTTTTCCCCAAATGGAATCCCTATTGAATGGCTTGGTCTTTGGCCTGATGTATAAATTTATTCTTAAAATTTACGTTGTTTCGTGACATTCTCAAATTTGTGGAAGGTCTATCATGACTGTGCGCTTTCATATTTCGATAATAATTATATCTTTTTCAAAATGAAATAATTTTATAAGAGTTCAATCATAATTTTACATTTTTAAATTTTATTTTAGCGAAGGACATAGTTATTATTCGAATGTAAAAGTGTAGGATTCTCGTAAATTTGAAAATGTTACAAGGTAAATCTCATAAATTTCAAAAGCAAATGACATAAATTTCAAACGCAAATTTATGTAATTGGCAGGTGGTCTTCTTTCTATTTTCTAATAATTTCTTTTTTATTGGAGGCCAATAAGTTTTAGGCTACATCCTAAAGATAGTAATTCTTTTCATAAATGTTTTTTTTAATCTTTTAAAATAAATTTGACATTATTAAATATATCTTGGAATGCAGGGAAATTGCAGCTATGCAATTACAATAGAAACAACATGTACTAAAGGTGCAGAAACATCAAATCACATTAGCTTGAGATTTGGTGACTCAAAATCAAATGACATACTTGTTCATCACTTAAACAACAAGCATCTAAGAAGTTTGGACCCATTGCAACCGCAGGTTCTTGATGATATGCCAAGAAAACCCTTCCAAGCTTGCATGGTTGATCAATTCCGAGTCAGTGAACAATGTGTTGACTCACCTATTTGCTATCTATATCTAAAATTGGGTGGAAAAGATGACTGGAGACCAGGTTTTGCGCAAATTAGGGTTTTAGAGGGTCCTCACCTTAGCTCAGAGTACTTTTATTTCCGCAGGTACCTTCCTAGGGATGTTTGGCATGGTTTTGATGTGTGTGACATGGAGGTCACCCCATTTGGGATTAAACATAAGAGAAAGATCTTTGTAGGGAAGCAACCAAACTAAATAAATAATATTGTGACATGAAAAGTGAAAATATTTTATGAGTTGTATGTTTATATAGGATAAGATTTGTCTAAATCTGATGTAATATGTTACCTGTACAGCAAGCTAATGTAAGAAACCCATACTCTTCTTTATACTAGATAGTTTCGTTGAATCGACTTAGCATATAGATAGATGCGCACATCAACGTTTACCATGTGTGTGTATATATATACTAACTAATTATACAAGTGTTTGAATTGTTCTTGACTCATTACCCAAATCACCTATCATTAAAACTGTGATTTTAGATGGACTTGGATTGAGTTAGGCGGTTCAGGGGTTTGATCAACACCCAAAGTACACATAAAATTATAGACACAAGTACAGTGGAAGTAAATACCTTACTTTCAACTAAGTACAAAATGGTCCCAGAACAGAACCAACGTTTACTTTGGGAGACAGAAAGGCATATATGGTATTGATGACTCAGTAGAAAATCCGCTGTGGGTTTTGGTTTTGTGGTCTAGAAAGCCTTCGCCAATAATTTATAGCAAGTAAATGATGATTAATTCGATTCGTTCCATCACAATTAATTTTTGGAGTCGTCTTTTTCAGGTGATATTATGAAACTTTAATTCGCATATGCTTATGTTTTTATGATCACTTTCTTTCATGCAAATGTTCTTTTTCTTCTTTTGTTTTCCTTCCGCTGCACATTTTCATTAAGTATTGATGATAATATTAGATATATTCACAATTATTAACAATTAAACGTTAATCTTAATTTCATTTGAAAAAACTTAATTTTAATTTATGTGGCATCAGATATATAAATTCTTTATTTTCAGTTCATTCTATTTATAATCGGAGAAGAAGCTACGTTGTTCAGAAGGGAGATAATTGTCCTTTTTCTTGGAAAAAAAATTCTCCCGACAAAGTAACGATTTGAACCGTGCCCGGTAAAAGATTTCAACTATTTACCCCTCTTCTTTATGAGATTTCCATTTAATTAAATAATCTATACTAATAAGATAATAAAATACTATAACGAAATTGACATTTAGACATTAGGCATGAAAGAATCCATTTGCAGTGGCACCTTTGTCGACACATATCAGTGGGCAGTGAAAGAGATGGGCCCACGGTAATCACGAATCAGAGGTGATAGTATGGTGTGCCAAAGTAGTAGGGTCTTAGCATAGCACAAACAATGTCATTGGCTATGGGCTACAAATATCAGAATCGTACGGACAACATTACCCTTCGAGTTGTCAGCAGTGAAGTGCTTTGTTTCTGTTTTCCTTTTTTATTTTTACTTGTAAATTTCAAAAATAAAATGACATGACAGTAGTCAAGTCAGATCCAACAACAGTATTCCGCGTGCACCAATCTCCATTTCCCATCTGTATACGTCAATTGCTCTGGGCTTCGCAAATAAATGCCACGTCTCCACTCAGCGCAAAAAAAAAAATCATTTAATTTATAATAAATCATTGAATAAATCGTCTGTTTCCTTTTATTAACCAAATTACTATTTTCAGTTCGGATCACGAAATATTTATTATTTAATTACTCATCTCAACCTTTATTGGTTTAAAAAAAAAGGCTGGGTATCTAATCAGAATGCAAGTACCCACAGACGATTGAGGGAAGACAGAAGCATATAAAATTGCCATAAATAAATTGAAGAGCCTATCAACTTTTGTACTGAAATCAAATTAATTTGACTACACATTTACTAATTTTCAAGTTCAAGAATTAATTCTCTTCCTTCCATTTCACTACTCTTTAACTAAAAAGAAAGCTTTCCTCGATTCTCTACCCGACTAACTAAATTACTGTAATGGCCTTCCATTCTCTCTCTCTCTCTCTCATAAAGTCTCTTCTCTATATATATGATTTCTAAAAATAAAAATAAAAAAAATCCTTTTTTTTTTTTGGGGGGGGGGGGGGGGGGGGGGGGGTTTTAAAAAAAAATAGTTATTTATATAAAATATATTGTTAAAAAAATTAAAATTTTATCACCCAATAATTTTAAAAAAAAATAATTTATATTTTAAAACCCCCCCCCCCCCCCCCCCCCCCCCAAAAAAAAAAAAGGATTTTTTTTATTTTTATTTTTAG